>JBBPBX010003057.1:33732-76440 GCA_038048925.1 Garcialebias charrua | reverse complement strand
ATCATTTTCTGAACTTTCACAATTGTCTTCAGACTAGATCCCTTCAGGTGTTGTTGTTTTGCTTCTTAAATGCATGTCCAAAGAAACTTATTTTGAAAAACAGCCCTAAAATACTTGTTGAGGCTTTCAAAACACATTGTTTGCTGCAAGTTTGGCTCAGCCAGTCTTTCAGGAATGCTTTCTAATCATCACAGCAAAGACAGTTCACATTATTTTTAGTACAGCTCTGAGTGGAGCTGACCTATGAAAAAAGTAGCGGCTTATAGTCCAGAAATTACGGTAATAATGAACCAGAACCAAACGTGGAATTAAAAAATAGTAAAAAACACAAAAAGTGACAGACTTGAAAGCAAATAATGCAAACTGGAATTGCTACTGAAGCAGTAAAAGTGTGAACATTAACTCACCAGGTAGGCAGGAGAGGCGATGAAGGCCCCCAGAGCCCCAGCCCAGGCTCCTGACAGCAGACTCCCCCCGTGGAATGAGGTGATGCCCAGAGCTTCACAGTAAGAGTAAGAGCCCAGCCTGACTCCGTTCATCACACCCTGATAGATCAGCCCAACCGAGAGGCCCTTCTGTAGGCCTCGGAGCCCATCGGTGCGGCCCACCACCCACAGCGCCTGCAGGACTCCCCGGTAGTGGATCTGGTAGGACCCCCGAGCACGAAGCTCCCCCTGAAGCTGCAGACGAGTCTTCACCACCTCTAGTGGGTTGGTGAACACACAGGCTGAACAGCAGGCCAGAGCGCCCAGAGCAAAGTCTAGAGGTGGCCAGACTGCCGGGGGGGCAGGCGAGGGGACAAAAACAGTGCAGGGGACTGCAGAGGATGTCATCCTGTGGGAAGGCTGGGCCCCAAATACAGGCTCTTTGGGTGACGTCTTCAGCAGCTGTGAGTGATCCATAACGTTGGTCTGTGTTAAACGTCAGTTTGTCAGTGAAGAAGACTGATTTCTACCGGTTATCGTACATTGAGGTCCAGAAAAAAACATGTTCTGTGCTGCTATGATCACTTATAGTCTGTTCTGCATGTTTGACCTCTGACCCTGACTGGCCCTGTCCTGGACCATCAGTCTGCGCAAACGAGCCACCGTCTCCAAGAGAACCTGTTGGTGATTAAGCAAAAATAAAAACACGTTTTAATTGCTAAAGTTCAGTCTTGTTTTTCATAAGCCAAAGAGCTTCCTTCTTATTCGAGACGAACGTTTGCAGTAAATCCGAGAAAAAAAATCAGGTTATTTAGTTTCAGTGAGAGTTTATGGTGTTCAGTAAGAGTCAACTTCCTGCTGTTTAACTTTCAATGAACACAAAAACTTTACAACTCGGTTTCATTTAGCACACACACACACACCTGCAGGTATGAAAGCGGAACACAATCAGAAAGACAGTTTGAGCTTGTCCAGTCAGAATTTGCTGACTTGACAAAGAAACTCACAGTGTCTCGGTGATCCTGGGCAGCTTCATTCTTCCTCTGTCCCCCATCACTGTAAACATGTGTCCTCAGCAGCTCGTTCATTGTCAAAGTCTCCTCCTTCTGCTTCGCCTCTGAGCCAATGCTGTTCCAGTGCGGCCTGCCACCTCATGCTGTCCTGAGCGTGCACGAATCAGATGTCTGTGCTGCGGACTGCCCCCTGTTCTGGCTCTCTCTGGGTAAAAGGTTAGTGATTCATAGAATAAAGGGAGGGGTGAGGTAAAGGGAAAGCAGGGCAAGAGGTGTCGGAATAAGACCAAGAAGCATAAAAACTGAAGCAAAACAAACAGATTTCCACTTTTGGACTGATTTTCTATTCACGTTTGCACATACATGTGCTTTTTCTTATGTTTATTGTACCTTTTGAAAACTTGTTTAAGAAGACTATGATTGATCTGTAAGAATGTAACCAATGCATTTGTAGTGAAATAATTTCACCTTACGGCAATTTAGGAGATTCATTTTTGTTCCCCTTTTTTGTTCTGTGTGCTAAAAGCACATCAGAGGGTGCTCTTTTACGCAGTAAAAACACCAGCAGGAAACTTTTGCGAGTGTAGAAGATTGAATTTGAATTTTGAATCTGATTTTTACGGAAGGGTATTGCTGTCATCCATGAAATAATATTTTTTGAGCTTATGTAGTAAAAACGTGTTACGTTTGTAGTAATAACGTGATATTATGTAGTAATAACGTGATATTTTGTAGTAAAAACGTGATACGTATGTAGTAATACGTGATATGTAGTAATAACATGATATTATGTAGTAAAAACGTGATACGTATGTAGTAATAAAGTGATATTATGTAGTAATAACGTGACATTATGTAGTAATAATGTGATACGTATGTAGTAATAACGTGATATTATGTAGTAATAACGTGATATTATGTAGTAATAAAGTGATATTATGTAGTAATAACGTGACATTATGTAGTAATAATGTGATACGTATGTAGTAATAACGTGATATTATGTAGTAATAACGTGATATTATGTAGTAATAACATGATACATATGTAGTAATAACGTGATATTATGTAGTAATAACGTGATATTAGGTAGTAATGTGATTTTTATGTAGTAATAACATGATATTATGTAGTAATAACGTGATACATATGTAGTAATAACGTGATATTATGTAGTAATAACGTGATATTAGGTAGTAATGTGATTTTTATGTAGTAATAACATGATATTATGTAGTAATAACGTGATACATATGTAGTAATAACGTGTTATTATGTAGTAATAACGTGATACGTATGTTGTAATAACGTGATATGTAGTAATAACGTGATATTATGTAGTAATAACGTGATAAGTATGTAGTAATAACGTGATATTATGTAGTAATAACGTGATATTATGTAATAATAACGCGATACGTAGATTTTGATGAAGAGATGCAAAAAAGATAAACTTAGCACAAAAAGTAAAACCATTTGTGTTTGGTCAATTATTTTTTCTTGTATCAATGCTACTTGACAATCATTCTTATAAGGTTGGAAAATCTATATTGGTGCCACATTTGTTAGGAAATTAATTTGGTTGGGTAATTTAAATTTTAAGAAACTTGGATAATTTAAATTTTAAGAAACAAGACATTGTTTTTTCATTTAACAAACAGGGACCTCAGTGACATGTGGAAGAACCATACACAGCCACAACAGCCCGACACATCCTCCTCATGTCGCTCATCAGTTTGGTCACACACTGCCATGGGGTGGCATCCCATTCTTCAACCAGCATTTGTCTCAAGACAGTCAATGTGGGTGCGTTGGTCACCCTGAAACGACCAACACACCCAGGCTGATCTTACAAGTGTTCAGAGGAGTTGAGCTCAGCACTGTAGGCAGGCCATTCCATCTTCTACACTCCCAAAAATCTGCAGGTAGTCTCTGATAAACCCAGTTCTGTCAGGGCGAGTGCGGACCCAGACTGTATGGGATTGTCACTAGATGCTCATAAGTGCCGAAAATCAGGCGCTTGATTGTCGGAACCTGGGGTACCAGAAAATCAAAACAAGAATCAATGGCAGAATAAGTTTGATATAGAATAGACAAGGTTTTTATGGACGTGACCAACGGATACAGTATATACAAAGTACAGGTAGTCCTCGACTTACGACGTTTCGCTGTTACGAACGCCCTCCCATTGAAAAGCATTGTTTCGAGTTACACGGTTTATGCGCCTTTACACCAAAAGTGACATGTAGGAGGAGATGTATGAGGGCAGCAGACCAAGAAGTGATTTAAAGATGAATGAATGAATGTAGTAAAAACGTGATAAGTATGTAGTAATAACGTGATATTATGTAGTAAAAACGTGATACGAATGTAGTAATAACGTGATATTATGTAGTAATAACGTGATATTATGTAGTAATAACATGATACGTATGTAGTAATAAAGTGATATTATGTAGTAACAAAGTGATATTATGTAGTAATAACGCGACATTATGTAGTAATAACGCGACATTATGTAGTAATAACGTGATACGTATGTAGTAATAACGTGATATTATGTAGTAATAACGTGATATTATGTAGTAATAACATGATACATATGTAGTAATAACATGATATTATGTAGTAATAACGTGATACATATGTAGTAATAACGTGATATTATGTAGTAATGTGATACGTATGTAGTAATAACGTGATATGTAGTAATAACGTGTTATTATGTAGTAATAACGTGATACGTATGTTGTAATAACGTGATATGTAGTAATAACGTGATAGTAATAACGTGATATTATGTAGTAATAACGTGATAAGTATGTAGTAATAATGTGATATTATGTAGTAATAATGTGATATTATGTAATAATAACGCGATACGTAGATTTTGATGAAGAGATGCAAAAAAGATAAACTTAGCACAAAAAGTAAAACCATTTGTGTTTGGTCAATTATTTTTTCTTGTATCAATGCTACTTGACAATCATTCTTATAAGGTTGGAAAATCTATATTGGTGCCACATTTGTTAGGAAATTAATTTGGTTGGGTAATTTAAATTTTAAGAAACTTGGATAATTTAAATTTTAAGAAACAAGACATTGTTTTTTCATTTAACAAACAGGGACCTCAGTGACATGTGGAAGAACCATACACAGCCACAACAGCCCGACACATCCTCCTCATGTCGCTCATCAGTTTGGTCACACACTGCCATGGGGTGGCATCCCATTCTTCAACCAGCATTTGTCTCAAGACAGTCAATGTGGGTGCGTTGGTCACCCTGAAACGACCAACACACCCAGGCTGATCTTACAAGTGTTCAGAGGAGTTGAGCTCAGCACTGTAGGCAGGCCATTCCATCTTCTACACTCCCAAAAATCTGCAGGTAGTCTCTGATAAACCCAGTTCTGTCAGGGCGAGTGCGGACCCAGACTGTATGGGATTGTCACTAGATGCTCATAAGTGCCGAAAATCAGGCGCTTGATTGTCGGAACCTGGGGTACCAGAAAATCAAAACAAGAATCAATGGCAGAATAAGTTTGATATAGAATAGACAAGGTTTTTATGGACGTGACCAACGGATACAGTATATACAAAGTACAGGTAGTCCTCGACTTACGACGTTTCGCTGTTACGAACGCCCTCCCATTGAAAAGCATTGTTTCGAGTTACACGGTTTATGCGCCTTTACACCAAAAAATACGGTACCGAAACTCAGCGGAGGCGGAAATTTACAAGAGAGAGGTGGGAGAGTGTACCTTAGCGGCCACGGGCGGAGCATTTCAGCTGAAAATTACAAGAGACCTCATTGTTTACAGGCAGACCGGAGGCAGAGGAGGTTAGGAGGGGCTAACATGCTAACACACCATATAGGGCCTACTGTAAAACTCTGGGCCGCGCATGGAAAAGTACAGGAGACCTTTGTTTGGACCGGAGGTTTACGAGGCAGAGAAGCTACAGCTGAATAATGAGCTAACATGCTAACAGGCGGAGGAAGGCTTCACCAGCTCCCAGTAGGTTATTAACTATTTTCCCCCTTCATTATGGCTCCAAATGTATGGAGCTAACAGGCCTTACTGTAAACAGTCTGGACCGCACAAACTTCAGGCAGCCTCAGATGTTGGAGGGACACCGAGCTAACATGCTAGGCGGAGGAAGGCTTCATCAGCATTCCAGTAGGTTATTAACTCTTTTTTCCCTTCATTATGGCTCCAAATGTATGTGTTTTTTGATAATTATGTAGGGTAATGTGTTAGGATAGGCTAAGTGCTTGGTAAAATACAGTACTGTATGTATGAGGTGCCGTTTGGACGTATTTTCTGACGATTTTCGAGTTACGACGCAGCGTAGGAACGGATCTCCGTCGTAAGTCGGGGACCACCTGTATATGTATTTTTTTTTCTTTAAAAAAATGTGGCACCATTTAAGGTGTTATAAATTAAAGCTACTATATAACTTTGTAATGCAGTCTGTAACTTTTCTAACAATATATTTTTAACATATTTCTTCACTCTGTCACTATCTACTGACAGACTGATGTTAGACAAAGTAATCTCTGAAAAAAACTATAGTCCCCTTGCTTCTCTATCAGCATTTATAAAAACACTAAAAACACAGAGTGACCCGCCATTAACCAGCCAATAAAAACAGAGTTTGTAACCAGCCAATAAAAACAGAGCTTGAATTTGAATCAGCCAATAAAAACAGAGCTTGAATTTGAATTTCAGCAGGGCCAGGGGGAGCAGAGCCATATATGGCTCTGAGGGGGAGGGATCAGAATGCTTTGCCTGTTGAAAATATTTCTAAGTTCTGCACTCTACAGAAAGTTACACATAGCACCTTTAACTTTCCCAATGATATACAACTTATTGCCAAGAAGCACTAATACATGAATGAACTGACCAAATCCAAATTTCCTCATTATTTATAACAGCAGCTGAACATGCATAAATCCCTTTACCTTCAGTAATGTTCAAGTACCAGTACAGTCACTCGCACCGATGGGGTATAGGCAGAGCAGCCGACTCAGGACCCGAAAGTCCCAGGTTCAATCTCCAGTCATTGCACATCTCATGGTGTCTCTGAGCAGCACACCCTATGCCCAATTGCTCCCCATGCAGCTTTCAATAGCTGCCCACTGCACCACCTGGGGGTGGATGGGTTAAATGCAGAGAGCCAGTTTCACCATTGTATGACATACTGTACGATAATAACACATAAAACATTACTATTAAGGTCTATAGTTGATGGGAATTATTACTTACCGGTAAATGTCCTTAAGATAATAAAGCTTGAACTATTTTAGGGTGGAATAAAAGACAATTTTGGAAAAAATATTCGTTTTGGGTAAATTACACTACAGCCAAGTTAAGGCAAATGACTAAATACAGGTAATTAAATATTTCAATTTATGCTATTTTTTACTCTGAGAATAGTTATACAAATAATTATTCAGGGTCCTAACACCATGTTTACCTTAAAATTTTATGAAAATTAAGCTTGAATTCTTCCAATTACCAGTACTGAAGAATTGCATTTACACTACTGTGCTTTAGATTGTGCTCTTGTATACAGTACCAGACATTTGAATTGAAAGTTGTTTTTTGTCAGCATTTAAATTTACTAAAAGAATCAAACCAATCAACTTAAAGCAAAAAAAAACTATAACCTGCTGAATTTACTTGATGGAAAGCAAAAGATAAAAAAGTGTCTAACTTTGAAGTAAAAATATTGCTAAAAATGCTTTGCTTCCTAGTTAGGGTTGCAGTTAGAGATGTGTTAAAGCAACAGTTCAGATATTTTTGAAGTGAGGTTCTGGATGATCTCATCTCTTGGAAAAACTTTTGATTCAAAGAAATAAAAAGATGGAAAAGCTGAAAGAAGCAGCTTTGGCAAACAAAGGCAGAGACCAGTGATCTGATGTCATCTTTAAAGTTAATTACTAAACATTTTCTGAACAAATCATAAAAATCCATTTTATAATCTTTTACACTACCATCAAGTTTGTAGTTCATGAATGTTTACGTAGAATTGTTTGGTATTTGATGTGTAAACAGAATACTGTACAGATTTAGCTATGGCTCTTTTTTGCTTTAACCAAGTAACGTGAAACTGAAACGTAGAAGTTCATAAAACATCGTATGCATGAACCACATCAAAATGTTTCAGATCAAAGTTGTTTCAAGAAGGCAACAATCCACATTAGTCTTGGCACCACTTAAACTGTTAGCTCGCCAATTCAGTAATGCCTGGTCCCCACTGCACAACTCGAAACGCGCCTGCCGCCCCCTTTTGGCCGCTGGCCACTGAAGACCGTCTGATGACGCCCACTAGGGGGCAGCAGAGGGAGGGGTCTCTAGCTTGTTTTCCGGGTTCAGTTGTTGTGTTAACTGCACTTCCGACGGTCTTTGATGAGATAAAACGTTTTTTTTATGTTTGGGGTGATCTACACTGGAGAGAACAGCAGCCTGTCAGCAGCAACTGTAAAAATGCCACGTTTATTACCGGAGTTTGGTTCCAATTCATGGAGGGTCGATCCGGTAAGTTTAAAAAGTCCAAAAAAGTCCCGTTGTGGTTGTGTAATCAGATAGCGAGGCTCTCCCGACTGTTTGCCGGATGCGTCGAGCCGCCAGAGATCAACATTTGGGACGTCGGCGGCTCGACGGCTAGGTTGATTTGGACGCGCGCGTGCCCGCGAAGGGAACTTGGGCTGCCGCCGCGCCGCTTTGATCACTCGAATCGCGCCGCTTCCCTGGTCGCCGTGACTCCACGCGTCTCCTCATAGACTTTGAATGTAAACCGGCCGCTTCAGCCGCCCGAAATCGGGGCAGTGGGTACCAGGCATTAGAATTGTTTATCCAAATAAAGGTCGTTTAAAAAGCTATCTGCAACAGGTAAGATGATAATTACCGGTACTGTCTTTTCTTCAAAAAACCCTACTTAAAAAGCTCTCATGTCATTAAAAGGCAGCAAACACGTAGACAGAGCAGACATAGAGGTCTTTATTGTTCAACTATGTTTATATAGTACAGTGCCACACCTCTTTTCCACCGTGGTCCCCGACACACATTAGTCAACAACTTTTAACCGCCGCTGCGCACGCGCACACACACACACATACACACACGCTGTCTTCAATGTAAACATTGCAGGCTTAAAGAGATATGGAAAAAGCAAGGTACCGGTAGTTACTAAACATTTTTGCTCTTTCAGGGAGTAAAACACCAAAAATGTTTTGTTTGGACACTCACTGTTTGGGGAATAGCAAAACTAGCCCAGTTCCCTCTTTTTGTTAGTCACAAGCACACAAACATACACACAGATTCTCATCCAGGCAAATGTTTTACCAAAGTGTAGTTAAAGTGTTTTGAATGCTTGCGGTAGGCAGAAGGGGGACAATAGTGAATTTAAGTGAAACATCTAGCAACAATAATGTTCTTTAATTCATAATCCTTCCTACAGGAAAAAGGCCTTGTGTGTTAAGTTCCCTTGTTTTGTCACAGGTTGGAGCGTTCCTGTTCCTAGTCCTGCCTGAAGCTGCATTACCTTTTAGCACGTACAAAGTACAAGGCGTTGGTTTTAGGGTAGTACTTTGCATTTTGTTTTTTGTCCACAAGACCCCCAAATATGATGAGCTCTCCTCTGCCCTGTACCACAGTGTGAAGGCTGGTCTCCGGGGGTCCTGTAACTGCAGCGGAAGTGCCATTACCGTAAACCTTCCAGGACACGACACCGTTAGATTTGGCCCTGGACACGTCCAACACATACATCTGCATTGGCTTACAGTTAAGAGACTGGTACAGGGGCTTTCCTACATTCAGGCTCTGGGGCGGGTGATGACCCAGGCGCCGTGCTATAGGTGGGATAGCATGTCCATCAGCTACAGCAGCTTGCGGGGGGCTGGACGAGGATGAAGGAGGGGTTCCTCCTCCCCCACCACTGCCTCCTACAGGAGAAGCCCCCTGAAGGGAAGACGACGATGAAGTTACAGATGAGGAAGATATGTTCTTCACTGCCTCCAGCCCTCGTCGCAGGGCAGCGGGCGATACTGCTCCTGGGGGCGTGCATGGGGAGCCTGTGGGAGGTGTGTGCAGGCCATTAGTGCCTGGAACCTCGGGGAGATGGATGGCAGAGGGGGGAGACTCCCAACCGTAGTCTGTGGAACCAGGAAGGTGAGGACGAGAGGGGGGAGACGCACCCTGAGCTGGGCTTGTCCGAGGAGAAGGAGAGGATCCATTTATCAGAGGAGGAAGTGGAGGAAGAGGAGGGCTGTCTGGGCCCTGTAAAGGAGATGGTTGTTGGGACGAAGATGGGCTCCCATCTCTGGCACTGCCTCTAGCTGAGGGCCGAGGTCTCAGAGTGCCCCATCGACCATTTACACACGGGGCCTCTTCAGCAGCTCCCAGAACAACACCAGCAGCCCCACTTCGAATGGGAGACTGAGAGCGCAGGGAGGGGGGCTCGGGGCCCAAAGGGGCCGGTGTGGCACTTATCGGAGAGGGTCTAGAGTTAAGACTCGGGCTGAGTGGCGCGCAGCCAGACGGCGCCTGCGAGAAAACCACAACACACTGGCCCACCTAGGAGTAAAAGAGCATGTTTAGAAGACAAAACAAATAATTAAAATCCCAGAGCAGAATAAAGAGCAGAGTAAAAAAAAACGTACCCTACACGCTGGGTGGCACCATAACTCAGGAGCTCGATGTTCCTGATTATCCACCTGCAGCAGCTGCCACCTCCATGCTGGGGTGTCCATGTGGAGGAGCCACGCATCTTTCAGGAGCTTTTAAACAAGACAGAATTTTTTTAAATCTAAACTGTGTTTTTTTATCACAAAAAAGTTAAATCATTTCATCTGGACAGTTTATTTTATTTTCCACAAGGATATGATATTCCCAAAAGATAAGAACTTCTGACACTAACGTGACAGATATAAAAAAACTTACTGCATTAGGGCCTCCACAGCCTCCCAAGATGAGCAAAGTCTTCTCGTCAATAACAATCTAAGAGAAAAAACATTGAATTTAATTTTGCACACAATTTTGTATTTCAAACAGGACCAGACTAATCTGTCTGGTTTAAAAAATGAAACCTTACTTGAGACTGGCCTCCTCGTGGGTGAGGTGATGGACCTGATATCGAAGGTCTGGACCAGGACCACTGATCCAGATCCAGAACCCAGATGTCATTACTCCTGATAAAAATAATTAAAAAAACAAACAAACAATAAAAAACATGAACAGCAAACTTTTTCTTTCAACGAGGCCATTTTCATATTTTTCTTTATAAATGCATCATTATATTGAAATCAACTGTACATACGTTTGACGTGCTCCTAATGATCCACCAAACACCACCATAGTGTTCCCAATTACAGACGACGAGTGGCCAGCCATAGGTGGAGGTCCATGTGTTGTTACTATACAGTTCCACCTGAGGAGGTTGAAGAAAAAGACAAAACACAAGAGCACAAACATAAAATATTAACAAAAAGTTAAACTGAAGACTCAAAATGTTCATATAGTTTGTCTAAAGCAAACCATCTAAACCACCAAAGTCCAACTCACCAGTTCTTTGATGGTGAATAAGTGTGGATTTCATCAAAAAACCTTTCCGGTTGGTGCAGAGGATAAGGGCTGGGTCGCGTCCATCCACCAAACAGCACTAACAGATCTTTGTGCATCACAAGAGTTGCTCCAGCTTTAGGAGATGGATAGGAGCCTGTAAAAATAAGTAACAATCAAATGTATTTTGCAGAGATTAAATAAGATTTTACAAAAACATACAGGTTCATACAAGACAAGACAACCTGGCATGCTTGTCTAGTTTTATTACAGTTCCTAAATGTTATGCACTGAGCTGCTTTTACACAGCCGACTACAGTAATGTGTTTACAAATGTGACTGTTCCTCTCACTGATATCCCAACATTTGTCAAATGATTACTTGACATTAGCTAAGCTGAGAATTCCTGTTTCTTGCAGGCTTTAACTATGAGGTTCTCACCTGAGGCTAAAGGTCGGATCCATTCCTTGCTGTTAAGGTCAAGTCTCCATAAATCATTGAAGGCAGCATTGCAGCTACTCTGAGTGCAACCCCCAAACACATACATGGACTGATTTGAGTCATAATAACATGCACCTGCAATTAGTCACAAAAAAGACAAAAGGTGAATATATTAATAGCAAATCAACAGTAAATGGAGAATTATTGCATAGTATTTTTAAAAAGGCCATCTCAGATCTTTTTTTTTTAAAAAGAGATGTAAAGTTATTTAGATACAAAAGTGTCTGGAAGATAAAAGAAAACATCCTTCAAAAATTCTGAATTACACTTGTCAAGACATAATTAAATTTTTATTACGTTTATTTTAACATCATACAGACCAAAAAAATAAAGTAAAATTGGACCTCTGCATCGGGGGGTTCCCAAAATCTGTGTGCTTGAGAAACTAGAGAACATATACCGGTACTCAAAATGTAAAGTTGATGATAAAACCAAACTAAATAAAAGTTTAATAGTTAACACTGTGTGATGTGAGGCAGCAAATACTGACTGTGTGAAAAGCGCTGAGTAATGGGGGTTCCTGGATATGGGTATGTCCGACTTTCCCACTGGATGTTTCCCTCCTTGACAGCTCTTAGAAAACCATGGTAACACTGATAAGCAACACCTAATGAAGAGAAAATACAACTACGGTAAGCAAAACAAACAAAAGAAAGATTTTACTACCTGCAGAGCAGTGACATTTCCATTTAACTGATCACTCATTTGCTACAACTCCCAATTCCAAAAAGGTTTGATGTTGTGTAAAATGTAAATAACAGAATGCAGTAATTTGCAGATTTCATAAGCACATTATATTTGCAATGGAATAGTGCAAGCATGTCAAATGTGTAAACTAAGCAGCTTTTACCATTTTTAAGAAAATGAAATTTTGTATTTGATGGCAGCAACACATCTAAACAAAGCAGACAGGAGCAAGAAATGTCTGTAAAAACAAAAAGTATGAAGAAACAAGTTGAGGGGCATTTTAAGGAGCTATATTCTGTAAAGGTTTTAGAACAACATTATGCTCCTATCCAGATTATAATTGTCCAATGAAGGCCTTGCACATCCAAGACATTGCTAAAACAACATACTGCATCCATTACAAGTCATAGTAGAAGAGTCCAGGTGTTTAACTGGTCTGCCTACAGTCCAGACGTGAAAACATTTAACCATTAAGGAAATAAAAAATAAAAAGATGACCCAGGCTGGTTGAAAAGCAAGCATCCTACATCAGACAAGAGCAGGACAACCTTTAATTCCAAAAACTCAGATGACTGGTCGTCTCAGTTTCTAGACGCTCTTTTTAAAAGATGATATGCTTCAGTAACAAACATGACCCTGTCCAATTTTTGAGACATGTTGCTGCCATCAAAATTATAATTTTCAAAAATTGGCATTGCTTAGTTTAAACATTTGACACGCTCAATGTGTTTTATTGTGAATAAAATATAAGTTAAGAGATTTTCAAATTATTGCATTTTGTTTTTGATTTTTACACAACATCCAAACTTTTTTCAGCATTGGGATTAAATACAAACCAAATGTATTCAAAGTATCACTACCCAAGCCCACATCAAATTTAATTTTAAATAGGATTTTGCACATATGATGGGCATACCTTTAATGAGACGGTACCACTGCTTACAAACTAACGCAGCGGTCTTGTGCTCCTGATAAGGTGAGAGGAAGGACAAAATATATTCGAGAACTTCTTCTGGCAACTCAACCATTGTTCTCCCTTTTTCTTTGGCACCACTGTTCATGTTCCCTTCTTCTCTACATGACCCCATCCTTGTCTCCATCTCTTCTGCTATCCCAGCAGTCTCTGTACCATCATCTTCTGTATCCATGGCAACAAAGTATCCATCTTCATTGTCAGGGGAAAGGGACATTATTATCTGTAAAAACATGGTTTTACATCAGTCCATTAAGCTTCAATTACATTTCTTCATTTTACAATGCTGTTTCTTAAACCATTTGCTCAATTCAAAACGTCTACCCAGCACATAATGTGCTTTGTGTGGTTCTTTCAAGTGAATTCAAATGGAAAATAAGGCCCCACATAAAACTAAACCGGATTATTGTTATACTTAAATGCAATACCCGGCATCAAATGTTGTGGCACTCATCCCAAAGCACGTAAAAGTTATAAATCTATTGTTTGCAGCTTATTTCGTCGTTTCTTTACACTGTGGAGCTAGCCTAAACACGTTTCTTAACCCTTTTACACCGCAGGCATCGCTGCCGATACTTTTTTACAAGCTATTTTTGGATTACCGTAACTCTGCAACCGTTTGCGCTATCAGAAAAATTTAAACGGTGTTTGAAAGAAAAAAGAGTGCGCTTTTTGGCCATTTAGTTGGTATTACGGTAGTTGCCGTCCTGCGGCTACAGGAAGCGCGCGAAGCGCGTCTCTTGTTCTGCTTCTTTGTTTGAAGGGAGGTTGAAGAGTGAGGAGTGAAAAATGAGCGACAGAGCAGAAAAACAAGTTGAAATGTCTGACAAACGTCCTTCAAGGACAAAAAAAAACCACCAAGGAGATTCCTGGATGGCTTTGAGTTGGGAGATTCAGTTTTTTCTTCAGAAGAAAGGTAAAGTTTGATCAATTGAATGACTTTATGAATTTTATTTCTGAATGAATGAGGCTTGTTACTTGTGGATAATAGTTTTTACTGGGTACACATAATAGGATGTATTTATAGTTTTATTTTATATTCTATGTTGTTTCTGGAATAGTTTATCAAGTCTATAATATATTATAATCATCAGTTTGTACTTTGTGTAGAAGTGCACTTTTACGCTCTGAAAGTCTCAGTACAGCACCACACACCACATTGCTGTGACAAACTTGTATATTTACTATTTTTAGAACATTTTCTGATGAAGAGCAGCTGGCTCCAAGGGGGAGAAGAAGTGGAAGAGGCAGAATTCTTGATGGAGGTGATGCTGGAGGATCTCCTGGAGGTGATGCTGGAGGTGATGCTGGAGGTGATGCTGAATAAAGGTAAAGTTTGATCAATTGAATGACTTTTTGAATTTTATTTCTGATTGAATGAGGCTTGTTACTTGTGGATAATAGTTTTTACTGGGTACACATAATAGGATGTATGTGAGGTCTGTGATATGGGCTTGTGCCTTCAGCTGGAGAGAAACTGCTTCTGGGAATACCACAAAAGCTCAGGACAATAAGAAATGTAGGGAGGGGAAAAATCGCCTGTAAATAGTTAGAATTGTTAGTCTGTTTCTTGTTTGTAAAAATATGTGGGAATAAAAAAAATGTTGTAAATATGTTCTATAGTGTTGAAATTGTTAATTTGTGATAGAAAATCTTTACTTCATGTTCAAATTCAGTTTTTTGTTTGAATAAATTCACTAAAATATAATTTCGCTTTTTGTTTTTTATTGATATTAAACAGTTTAATAGTGGTTTAGTATCAAGTATAATGTAAAATAATGCCAGATATTGAAAGTTCTACATGTTCTGGAAAAATGTGCTGAAGCACTGGGACATAGGACATTTTCTTCCTATTTTCTAGTGAAAAACAAGTAAAAAATGCCAGGCGGAAATTTGAGGCTTAGGTGTTAAAGGGTTAATATTAGTCCAGACTACCGTAGCTAGCTTTTAGCCTTCACATATTTGAATCACGCGATTGGTGATACTGTGTCCTCCTAGCTATCCAATGCGAACTAAAAACAACAGAGTACTTTAAAACTGAAAGAAATTAACTACTAGACAACAATATTTTGATCGTAATTTTGCCCGTCCAGTTGACGAATTTCACGTTTAGGTCACAGAAAGTGTGCTAGCGTTGGCTAACGCTAACCTTCCAACATCCAAGGCTAGCGGTAGCAAACACCGATTAATCTTCATTTAACAATTCACTCCTTTGGCTGACACATCTTCTCTGCATTACATTTGTCTGAAAAAATAGGGAAATCCATTACATCATCGTTGTCTTGCCGGTGTAACGTTTTCAAGTCCACAGCCAACATAAGCTAGCGTTGCAGCTACAAGCTAATGCGCTAGCTGCTCAGCAGCGCAGTCTCTGCTGCCCTGATGTTCCTTCCTGAAATAGATCAGTGTGGCTGCGGAGGCCTGGTTTATACCGTTGTTCTTTTTGCGGCTTTCTGTGTGTCTTGCCTCTTCTCCCTCTCTGCATCAGCTCCGGTGATTCCACTGCAGCCTCCACACAATCACCATCTTCCGCACCGTGAGCAGCTTCCCCCAGGCCCAGCTCCGCAGCAGAGGAGCAGTCACACAGCCTGTGGCCGCAAGCTGTAGTAGCACCGTGGATCCACCAGGGGGCACTCCACGCCTCCGGCTGCTTAGGGCGTAGGACAGTGATCCCTCAACACCAACCAGTGGTGGAGAAAGTACCCAAACACTGTAAAATTACAAATAATCAGACAAAATTTTACTCTAGTAAAAGTAGAAGTACCATATTAAAAATTTACTCTAGTAAAAGTAGAAGTACCATATTAATGTTTTTACTTAAAAGTAAATAAGTACTTGCTTTTTAAAATACTTAAAGTACTTGCTGAATGTATTACCTAATGCATGTACAATATCTACGGAAGAGCATTGCATTCCCCAAATTAAAAAAAATTGACTCAGGATCTCATAATTATGAGATCAGGATCTCATAATTATGAGATAGTATCTCATGAGATACTATCTCATAATTATGAGATCTTATCTCAAAATTATGAGATACTATCTCATAATTATGAGATAAGATGTCATAATTATGAGATCCTGATCTCATAATTATGAGATCCTGAGTCAACATTTTTTTTATTTGGTGAATGCAATGCTCTTCCGTAAATATCATTAAGTGTGCGTATTGTAAATTTTCTGTAATACATTAATAGTGTTGAACCATTTTAATGAACAATGCTGCAGATAATACATGGTTTTATTGTGTTTACTCTGTGACACAGTTCACACTTGGACTTGTGATTCTGTGTATCAGGGATGACCTGCAGAGTTAAATGTCATTAAGCAAAATAAGAAAGAGGAATGATTATATGTTTGAAAGTTTTTATTTAACACAAAGTAAAACAAATGTGTAATTTTAACTGCAGTAAACACATTAAAGTAAAAGTTGTCTGCCTGAAAAAAATAGCATTAGACCCAACAAAGGAACATCTGATCATTTTAGCTCCCGTTTGTCATCAACTCTAGTTAAAATACTGTCTAAACCTTGTAATGGGTCAATAGTGAACAATATTTTAACTTCCTGACACCATTTTCAAAACGTAGACCCGAGTGTCGGAACATTTGGAGACATCTCTTGTCTCATAACATCCCATGAACTGATACATTTTAATACTACAGCAATAATTTCTTGTTCAAGTTCAGAAGAAATTGGTTTTCAAAGTTTTTTGAGTCCAGTCTGGCTCTTTAGGGAGAGAGAATCTGTCCTGCTGTACTGCAGTCTTTCAATATTCTTTCAAAAATATTTCAATACTATTTCTATAAGGCCATGGGTGGTTTGTATCTTCTGGTTGAATCTCTTTGGTGGAATCCATTGTGGGTGCTCTCAGCTCATTGACGTTTATACTAGAATATTATTATTATTATTATACATATAATATTGTCCAGTGTCTGATGCTGCAGTCATGTTACTGAGCTCCCACTGATGGGCTAACCTGGTTCCACCACCAGCAGCAGGATCCTCAGACAGAACGGCTGGTGGGATGTCCTGGTATCTGCAGCCCTCTCTCCATTTGTTTCTTCATGGACATGGAGCTGTGACATTATGTTGTGCCTCTTCCTCAGCAAAAAGCTCCTCCAGTGGAGACTTTCTGGACAGACTGCAGGGAGTTCCTAAACAAACAACAGGTTTATCAGTATTATCAGTAAAAAGAGATTATTAAATCATTTTTAAGACTGAGAATGTATACAATTATTAGCTCTGTTGTTATTGCCTAACTAACCTATTCAATAATTCTATATTCAATAATTCTTCAAACTGTGACATTCACTCATAATGGAATGAAAGAGAACATAAACAGAAATTATATAATAATGAAAACTAGAGACATTAAAACATTTTAAAAAGACACTGAGAGAACTTTAAATGGATTAAGAATGTTAATAAGTGTTGGATTTGCTTACCTATAGTAGTAATGTGTCTGAGTGCAATGTAAGTGCAATCCATGGCAGGAGTTGATTCCACATCTGAAAAGGGATGCAACCTTTTCACAACATATGCTATAACTGTTCTGTGGCACGCTGGACGCTGGTGAACACTGTGAAGCCATTTCAGGTCTTTTGTCTAAGAAAAAAATACGAGCTAACTTTAGCATCGTGTTTGTATTTTAGCTGACTTACCCACAGTATTCCTACGCCCCATGACGCTTTGCGCGAAATGTGCACACGACTTCCGGTTGACCGGAAACACCGTTTGTTTACATGCGAGTAATACAGTTGAAGACAGTCCAAACTTTGTTGTTTTAGTTCATTAAAAATGTGGGAACACCACTCGTTTTGTTAAAAGAGGAGGGACAAATAAAAAGAAATTACAGATGTTACCTGATCGCGCAGACATAATTTAAAAATACATAAATAGCGAACGCGTTTGCTCCGGCCTCTCGGCTAAGGTTTGTTAGCAGCTATCTCGGCTAAAAATACCGGTCGCGTCTGAGATCTATCGTTTTAAGACAGTAAATCTTCCAAAACTCTCATTAATAAACCCTCCCCGAATAAAAAGATGTTACCTGATCGCGCAGACATAATTTAAAAATACATAAATAGCGAACGCGTTTGCTCCGGCCTCTCGGCTAAGGTTTGTTAGCAGCTATCTCGGCTAAAAATACCGGTCGCGTCTGAGATCTATCGTTTTAAGACAGTAAATCTTCCAAAACTCTCATTAATAAACCCTCCCCGAATAAAAAGATGTTACCTGATCGCGCAGACATAATTTAAAAATACATAAATAGCGAACGCGTTTGCTCCGGCCTCTCGGCTAACGTTTGTTAGCAGCTATCTCGGCTAAAAGTCACGGTGTTCTGTAACACCGGTCGCGCCTGACATATATCATTTTAAGACAGTAAATCATCCAAAACTCTCATTAATAAACCCTCCCTGAATAAAAAGAAATTACAGATGTTACCTGATCGCGCAGACACAGCCATAGAGTAGGATGCAGGAACACTCTTTCTTTGTTTTGGGTCCGTGTTGAAAACACTGTTGTTTTAGCCAAAGATTTAGCTTGGTCCGGTTGTTGGTGCAGCCGCGAACAGCACAGCAGGTACCTGAACCCCGGTAGGACATTTCAGTAAACGTTCCGTTTAAACAAAAGCTGTGTTTGCTCCGATAAAATGAATGAAAATAACTTTCAAAAACACCCGCGATCCATACTCCGCCTATGGAATACAGGCACTTCCGGTGTCGGACAGGAAGTGCAATGCACATTCGCTTCTACAGTGACACCCCCAGGAATACTGTGGACAGCTTTAAGTGGAATATAACTTGTTAGCTGCCTTAATGTTGGTATGAGACGTAGTTTATAGTTTATTTATTTACCTGATGGAGCCCGAAGAGATAGCGAAAAGTCCGGCGGAGCGTTTTGCGGACGGACCACTGTTACTTCCAGTTGGACATGAAGCCAAAATAATCTAGTGGAGTGCGTCAAAGACGGGACACTATTTTACTTCTCCACCCTCCTTTGCATGATAGAAAATTATATTATTATATTTATATTATTATATATTTATAAATTATATTATTATAGAAAAAAAATTCAAGATAGCGGCGCGCTCAAACGCTACGGCTTCTCCCGACAACACGGTGTTTTCGTCTTTTTTGTCCTTCATGCCGCAATGTGTCGGCACGTCTTCGTCATGTCTACGTGTTCAAGAACGCAAGTATAGCCGTGAGTTCCTGCTTGATGTCGGAAAAACCGCTCATTTGGGAATAATCTGCGAGCTCGAGGAGAAGCTACGTGACTGCGGCCTGCTCTGGAAGCCAGCACCGAGCCTCCCTTTATCGCGCCCGCAGTGGAAGCGCCACAAGCGGCGTGACAGGAAGCAGAAGCGGGGTAAGCGCGGAGGTATCGGAGCTAGGCTAGCAGCTAGCCCACACAAGCCGGCTATTCCATCCATGGTTTTGGCTAACGTACGCTCCTTGGACAACAAACTGGATTATATACGCCTGCTACGAACGACACAAAAGACTGTGAGAGACTGTTGTGTGTTTGTATTCACGGAAACGTGGCTTAACAACAACGTTCCGGACCATGCTATTCAGCTCGAGCGGCTAACATGCTACAGAGCGGACCGTGCTCTCAACGAGGGAGGTAAGACACGCGGAGGGGGGCTCTGTGTTTACATCAACAACGCATGGTGTCTGGATGCTACTATGGTCTACAAACACTGCTCACCTTTAGTGGAGTTTATGACTATTAAATGTAGACCGTTCTATTTACCGAGGGAATTTACATTTATTCCCTCGGTATATATGGGAATATATACAGAGTTATAATCGTTGCTGTTTATATTCCTCCAAGCTCCAGCAGCAAAGTTAGAGGTGAGGCACTGAATGAACTATATCTGCACATCAGTGAGCAGCAAACAGCCCACCCTGATGCTTTTTTCCTCATGGCTGGTGATTTCAACCAAGCAGATTTAAAGAGTGTATTTCCAAAAACATACAGAAACATAAACTTTCCAACAAGAGGCAGAAATACACTGGACCAAGTTTACACCACCATGAAAGCAGCTTACAAGGCCCTCCCCCTCCCCCACATCGGCGCTTCTGATCATATCTGTGTTATGCTAAAGCCAGCATACAGGCCACTGGTGAAAGTCACAAAACCAGTTCGCAAGCAGATACGAGTGTGGCCAGAGGGGTCTTCAGAGGCACTCCAGGACTGTTTTGACACCACAGATTGGAGTATGTTCAAAGAAGCTGCTACCACAAACAACAACACATGTCTCCAGGAGTACTCAGACACTGTATGTTCATACATCACCAAGTGCATTGATGATGTAACCAACCTCAAAACCATCACTGTTCGGGCAAATCAGAAGCCATGGCTGACAGCAGAGGTTTACAGACTCCTGAGAGCCAGGAATGCTGCCTTCACAGCGGGAGATCAGGTGGGCCTGAGGACAGCCAGAAACAACCTGGCCCGGGGCATCAGGAAGGCCAAGAAGCAGTATTCCAGGAAAATAGCTCACCGCTTCAAGGACAGCAAGGATACACGGAGTCTGTGGCAGGGAATACAGACCATCACAAACTACAAACCATCCCCACAGACCTGTGACAGCACAACCTCTACGCTGAATGAACTGAATGACTTCTTTGCTCGGTTTGAGGCATGTAACAGCACACCTGCACAAAAACTCACCCCCTCTCCCGATGACCAGGTGCTGGCGCTGTCCTCAGACAGCGTGAGGCGATCATTCATCAAGATCAACGCCCGGAAAGCTTCTGGTCCTGACAACATACCTGGTCGTGTGCTGAAGGACTGTGCAGGAGAACTCGCAGCGGTCTTCACGGACATCTTTAACATCTCACTGAGTCAGGCCATCGTCCCCACCTGTTTCAAAGCCACCACCATCATCCCTGTCCCAAAGAAGGCAACGCCCTCCTGCCTCAATGACTATCGTCCAGTAGCACTCACCCCCATCCTGATGAAGTGCTTCGAACGGCTAGTCATGAAAAGCATCACATCTGTCCTCCCTGGATCCCTTCCAATTTGCATATCGGCCTAATCGCTCAACCGACGATGCCATCTCCTCTGCCCTCCACACAGCTCTCACACATCTGGACACGAAAGACTCCTATGTCAGAATGCTGTTCATCGACTTCAGCTCGGCATTCAACACCATCATCCCCCAACAGCTCATCCTTAAACTGGACAGTCTGGGGCTGAACACCTCAATGTGTAACTGGCTGCTAGACTTCCTGACCGGGAGACCACAGGCAGTACGGGTCGGGAATAACACATCCAGCACCATCACATTGAATACAGGAGCCCCACAAGGATGTGTGCTGAGCCCCCTTCTATTCACCCTGCTAACACACGACTGCACACCATCATACAGCTCCAACCACTTCATCAAGTTTGCGGACGACACAACAGTGGTGGGTCTCATCAGCAACAACGATGAGACGGACTACAGGAACGAGGTGAGCCGCCTGGCCTTGTGGTGCGGACACAACAATCTCACTCTCAACGTGGAGAAGACAAAGGAGATTGTTGTGGACTTCAGGAAGAGGGATGCCCAACATGCCCCTCTGACCATCAACAGCACCACAGTGGAGAGAGTGGACAGCACCAAGTTCCTGGGAGTGCACGTCTCAGAGGACCTGTCCTGGAGCAGGAACACTGCATCACTGGCCAAGAAGGCTCACCAGCGCCTCTACTTTCTCCGCAAGCTGAAAAGGGCTGGAGCTTCAACCCCCATCATGTGCACCTTCTACAGGGGTGCCATAGAAAGTGTCCTGACCAGCTGCATCACGGTGTGGTTTGGTGCATGTACTGCATCCTGCCGCAAGAGCCTCCAGCGCATCGTGAGAGCAGCTGAGAAGATTGTCGGCACCTCCTTCCCCTCACTACAGGACTTACACAGCAACCGCCTCACTCGGAAAGCCCTCTGCATGGCAGGTGATCCCACACACCCACTACACAGCTGCTTCAGCCTGTTGCCATCAGGGAGGAGACTGAGGAGTCTCCAGGCTCGAACCAGCAGACTAAATGACAGCTCTGTTCATCAGGCAGTCAGGATGCTAAACTCTCTGCCTGCTCTGCCCTCCCTCCCACTTGTACTGCCTTAATCACAAAAAAACTTTCACACATTACCACACAACACAAAGATTTTAACACTGGACTCTGTGTCATCAAAACGGGTTATTCACTCAACTCACGGTCATGTGCTCATTCAGTTTGCACTACTTCTTATATTTGCACTAATGTTTGTATTACATTACTGCCTATAGTCATACTACTGTTTACATTCACTGTTTACATTTATTACTACTGTTTTCATTCAATACTACTGTTTACATTTATTACTACTGTTTACATTTACACTACTTTTTATATCTACACTACTGCTGATATATATATATATATATATATATATAAATATATATTTTACTAGCCTTATTGCATATGCCACTTTACCTCTATACCAATATCGACTACCTCATATATATATACTGTGTACATAAACTTCATATGCTGCTTTGTCACTCTATTACAAATGTCAATGCCAGAACTTTCATTTTATTTTATAGATATACTTTTTACACTTTTATACTACTATGAAAAAAACTCAGGACAGTATTACACTTTTGTTATTTCATTTTATGCTTATGTTTATTAAATGTTTAGTGTTTTAGTGTTGGTGTAACTTTTCATACTTTCATACTACTACTCTGCAAAAACTACTATGCAAAAACTCAAGACAGTATTACACTTTTATTTCATTTTATGCTTATGTTTATTAAATGTTTTAGTGTTTTAGTGTTTAAATGTTTACTGTTGCACCGAGGGACAGAGAGAAATGCAATTTCAATCCTGTGTATGTCCTGTACATATTGCAGTTTTGACAATAAAGTTGACTTTGACTTTGACTTTGATAATGTGCTGTTCAGCCCAGTGTGCCCTATTCTTAGTCGTGAAATAGTTTCTTCTCTCCTGTTTCTTATTGTTCTTCTCCTTTCTCCAATTTTCCTTCGAATTTTATAAAACCACCGGCCATTCTTTTCTTCCTCCCATAATTTTTGCCACCTTTCTTTCATTTTTTATTTTATTATACCCTTTATTTCTTTTAAACCAAACTTAACATTAATATCTACCACATCTCGACTAGTACTCTCCTTAGCCATCCTGTCTGTTGTTTCATTCCCCACAACCCCATGATGTGCTGGAAACCATATAAAATTTACTGTAATACCCATCATGTTGATCCTGTATAGTGTTTGTTGTATTTCAATTAATATATCTGGTCTACTACAGTATCTGACTGGTTGTGCTGCAAACTGTATAATGATGAACTAGAATCTGAGCAAATGAGTGACTTTGACGGTCTTACCTCTTCTACCCACTGAACTGCTAAGAGTAAAGTGAGCATTTCTCCTGTATAAACTGATACTCCATCACTAACCCTTTTTCCTACTTTAATATAAAACTGTTGTACAATGAATGCTATCCCTATTCTATTAGCTGTATCTTTTGAGGCGTCCGTGTATATATGTACATAATTGATAGGATTTCACCTTATGAACCACACAAGAAGAGAGACAATAATCAATTTTCAGAGCAGCAGACTTTGAAAATGGGAGATCACCTCAAGACACTGAAACAAGTTTCAAAACTGTTTGAGATCAAATCTGAATTGGAAAGTGTGTGCTGGGTTTTTATTCTCTCAAAAGTAGGACAATGATGAGTAACAGGAAGACAGTTTCAGATAGCACATGGAAAACGTGGCAGTGTTCAAAACAAACAATAACGTAATGTCAAAACGTTATCTGTGATTAAACATAATAATAATAATAATAATAATAATAATCATCATCATTTTATTTAAAAGCGCCTTTCAGGCCACCCAAGGACACTTAACAAATCAATACAGTGCAAACATTATCAGTGACAAATTGAAATATAAAATACATAAAGATTATAAAATGCAAAATAATAAAAATACATTTAGTAAAGTTAATGATAAGCTAGTCTAAAGAGATGTGTTTTCAGGGCTGTCTTGAACAGAGAAAGGGAGGTGGTGTTTCGAAGGTCTGGAGGTGGAGCCAAGATGGTGTAGTGGCAGGGCTTTTGACTTGGGACCCGAAGGACGCGGGTTCGCGCCCCGGCCCCGGCCACTACACACCTTGGGGTGTCTATGAGTGCACATCTAATTCTCCAGCTCCCCGAGCGCGACTACGCTGCTCGCTGCACCACCTGGTGGTGGTTGGGTTAAAGGCAGAAGACCAATTTCGTCTGTCAAGTATGGGAAACATACACAGATGACAAATTATTATTATTATTATTAGAGCGTTCCAGAGGTGAGGGGCAGAGCAGGTGAAGGCCCTGCTCCCCATGGTGGAGAGGTGGGCAGAGGGTACATGGAGATGTAGTGAAGAGGAGGATCTGAGAGAGCGTGATGGGATGGAGATTTGTAGGAGGTCAGATAGATAAGGAGGGGCAAGGTTGTGGATAGATTTGAACGTGAGAAGTAGAATTTTGAAGATGATGCGTGATTTAACCGGGAGCCAGTGGAGCTGCTGCAGGACAGGAGTGATGTGGTTATAGTAGGAGGTTTGAGTGATGACACGGGCAGCTGAGTTCTGGACCATCTGTAACTTGTGGAGAGATTTGTTGGGGAGGCCGTAGAGAAGGGAGTTGCAGTAATCGATACGGGAAGTCACAAGACTGTGCACCAGGATGGCTGTGGAGCGGGGTGTGAGAGAAGGACGGAGACGGTTAATATTACGGAGGTGGAAATAGGCAGACCGAGTAATATTGTTGATGTGTGAAGTGAAGGAGAGAGTGGTGTCGAGGATGACACCGAGGCTCTTGACCTGAGGGGAGGGGGATAGCAGAGAGTTGTTAAGGGGGACGAGAAGATGTTCTGATTTTGAAATAGAGTTTTTGGTACCGACAAGAATGATTTCTGTTTTGTTGCTGTTTAGTTGAAGGAAATTGTTAGAAAACCAGTGATTTAGCTCATTGAGACAGTCGGTGAGGATGGAGGGTGGGTGGGTGGAGTTAGGTTTTGATGACAAGTAGAGCTGTGTGTCATCAGCATAGCAGTGGAAATGGACGCCGTATTTGCGGAAGATGTGACCTAGAGGAAGGAGGTAAATGATGAAGAGGAGGGGTCCGAGGACAGAGCCTTGGGGGACACCCATGGAGACAGGGGAAGACTGGGAGTGGAAGGATTTAAGCTGAATGAATTGAGTGCGGTCAGAGAGATAGGAGTTGAACCAGTCTAACGGGGTACCTGAGATGCCACTAAAAATGTAGTGGAGTGAAAGTCATAAGTTCTTTAAAAACACATATACTCAAGTAAAGTAAAGATACTCAGGAAATGTACTTGAGTGCAGTATTTCATTACTGTCCACCACTGTTTGAACGTTGGTGGTCAATTTGTCTTGAGTCTAAGCCTAACTTAAATAATCTTGTTCATATTTTCCAGCTGCATGTCATGTATCATACGTTTTGTTTCTCCAGTTCCTGGTGTGAGTTTTTGGTTCTTCTGAGTCTCAGCATCCATCACCTGGAACCCCTCAGCCCCATCCTCTCTACCTGAAACATAAGTTTGGACTAGAGTTGCATTTGGGCCCAAAAAAATCTGATCCTGCCCCAGCCCGCAGTCGTAATTTCCGAATCCCACCCGACCCGACGAATTGACAGTAATTACAGGTCCGAACCCGGAGAAAGAAAGAAAAAAACACAAAATTTTTAATTAGTTATCAATGGTCGGGGACATGCAGCCGAAGATTCGGAGCTGAGGGGGTGTTTGTCATTTCATGGCTGTAAAAAAGCATTTAAACCCTGTTTCTGCCTACATTCTTCTGAATTAGTGAGACACGAGGAAAGCTCTGACACGTGTCTGCTTTAGTATATACTTGTCATCAGGGATGCACAGCTGAATAAAAGGGATACATGATTCGAAGATGCGGGTGTGTTTGTGTGTTTGTCCTTTCATGGTCATAAAAGAACATTTAAATCCCTTTTCTGCTTGCATTCTGATTTATTCACAGACCCTGTTCTGACACGTCTGCTTTGGGCTCTCACCTGTTTGGGTCGTTGGCTGCACGCGTTCACTGAGTGCAGCGGCTGAAGGAACGCTCATTTGGGCGATGGGCCGCTGCCTGGCAGTACAGTCCCATATGAAACTTAACTGAACTTTTTACCTCTTTCAAGGCCAGTCAGCTCCCAGTGAAATGGCTGCATGCGGCTGGTGAAAGTATGGCAGGCCATGTTGTCATATAATTGGACTGCGGCTGATCATGACCTAATTAAAAGCCTAAGATTGGCCTAGCCCACTCATTAATCACATTATCAATCAATCAATCAATCACCTTTATTTAACCAGGTAGAGCCCGTTGAGATCGAGATCTCTTTTACAAGGGTGACCTGGTCAAGTGGTCAGCAGCACACGTCACATTGGCAATAGGCATTTGCACTTATCAAAAGAAAATAAAGAAAACTACAATCACAGTAAACAGATGTTGACAGTTCAAAACCAACAGGATATGACAGATTTCTATATACATTATATACAAAACAAGCAGACAGACCTCGGTTGGGTAAATAAAGTTAAAAAAATCAACAATGACATGTATATTGGATAAGTAATGGTTAGAAACATCTGCAATGGTCAAGTTTCTTGATGACATTTTCTACTACGGTTGACATAAAGGATCCAGGAGAGATGAATGTTGATAGTTTCAGATCTTTCTGTAAGTTGTTCCAGGCTGAGGGGACGGCGAAGCTGAATGCTCTTTTTCCTAGTTCAGTTCTGACAGGAGGAACTGACAGGAGGACTAAATCGTTAGAGCGCAGGGAGTAATGACTGTGTGATGTTTGTATTAAGGAGGTGAGGTATGACGGGACTAGGTTTAGGAGGGTCTTGTAGATGAAGGATATCCAGTGAGTGTATCTGCGAGTGCTGAGAGATGACCAGCCAGATTTTACGTAAAGCTCACAGTGATGAGTGCGATAACTGGAGTCAGTAATGAACCGAAGGGCACCGTGGTAAATGGAGTCTAAGGACTGTAGGTATTTTGATGCAGCACTCATGTACAGCACGTCACCATAGTCTAGTATTGGCATGAATGTTGCAGCTACTAATGTTCTCCTGGCTTTGCATGAGAAGCAGGATTTGTTTCTGAAGAAGAAACCTAGCTTCAGTTTCAGTTTAGTGGCCATTTTGGAGATGTGGGTTTTAAAAGACAGTTCAGTGTCAATGTTGAAACCTAGATATTTGTAGGTGGAGACCATTTCTATTTGTTTTCCCTCTTGGGTTCCAATTTGAGGTGGGTTCTCTGGTTGCTGCTTTCTGTTGGCAAGAACCATGCACTTGCTTTTGTCGGCATTTAGGACCAGTCTAAGTTTTATGTGGCCAGTTTAGTTGAACCAGTCTAACGGTCTACTAGTCTAACAGTCCATTATTATAATGGCCAGGTTTCGGGTTTGAGGTTAGAAATGACGGCTAGTTTGGGCATACTGGATTAATCTTCACTCTCTGTATCATACTGCTGCTCTCCAGCTAAAAATACATACTCACCAATGGAGAATCTTCTTCCAACATCTTGAAAACAATGGGATCCTTCATGCCTCCAATCCTGAAAAAGATAAACCAACACAGCAAGCAAAGCTTTTTTTTATTTTATGCTGCTTTTGTGCAGAAAAATCATCTTAGTCTGGACAACACATTCAACTGTGAGGCAACATCTGCAAACAACCATATCAAGCTCCACAGCTGTCAGCAAATAACAAAATGATCTAAAGCTGTGTTTGAGTTCAGGCTCTCGAAACTGGACAGCAGAAGCCTTGGGAACTGCAGTTTCCTCTAATAAACCTGTTTCCCAGCTCAGGCTGCAGACTGTAGGCCTGGAATTGGATGCACATCCATGGACATGATTAGACACCTAGTGGGGCTGCTGCTCGTTTAATGGTTTGGAAATGTTTTCTTGACAGTCTGGACTTTTAGTGCCAATAGATTTTGGTTTAAAAGACACTTTTTCTCTGAACATGTGCCTTACTCAATCTCTGCAATCCCCTGCTAATTATCAGTAACCAAGTATTTTTACGCACCATGTCACATAGAGGTTGACATTTTTTCTTTCTTTTTTTTTCCCCCCTCTTGTGTTGAAAATAACAGACGGCTACAAATGTATCAGGTTTTACCTCAATAACTGTAAAATTCACTGAGATGTAAGTTTTGTGAATGATAAAGTTGAGGTGTGGCAGCCATCTTGAATCAAAGTAATGAGTTGTACATGTCGACCTCGTGTGACCTTTCTGTTAAGATATTTTTGCTCGAAAATAAAGTTGATTCCCGAGGTGAATTGCAGAAAATGAAAACGCGAAGTAAGCAAGGAAATAAAATTAATTGGAAATGTGCATCTTAAATACGAATAAAATAAATAAAAAAATCAGGTAGAACATGGACTTCCTGTTCTTTCAAATTAATTTGAGTTTGACAATATTGAAGAACCCCAAGATGATTTGGATGCACGAATCCAATGAAACTGGAACCTAAAGGGCCTTTTCTATTTTTTAAAGTGCTGCAAAGAAAATAAACCAGTTTTTTTTTCCACTGGAGAGTGTTACATAATGTCTCTGATAAGTTGAAGAAATCAAAAATAATTTAGTGAACTGGAAATGAGCACCAAAATACCACTAATGATCCTCTGGAACAGTGCTGAAGCCATGTCAAAGTGAACCTCTTTAAAGACTATTTTAAGCTACATCACAATTAAAGTCTTCCCCTCTTCGCTTCTTCTCCTTTATTCTCCTCTGGTCTCCAGCCACAGGCGTATCACCGTTTAGAATAAACAGCGACAGCCCCTTTCGTATCAGGGCCCGGGCATCACTGCAGCGTGGCCCCTCTCTGAAGCAAGCAGGAGAGGAGATTACTCTGTGCTCACATCAAAGGAGGTTTTGTCTAAGTTGGGTCTGGTGTTGTGATGGTGGAGCAGACCCTTGGAGCAGCCTTGACGTTCTTATCTCTCCTCCACAGACTCCCTCTGCTTTCCACTGCAGCACAGCTGGCGCTCGGTAACACTGACACATGGATTTGTGGCTTGGCGCGGTCGAATGTGCACACAGACAAACACAGTTTGCATTCTCTTGTTTGAAAATGCACAAAGATGCACACAACACTGAGGCAGCTCTTTTTTTAGTCTCCTGATATTGGAAGAATTTGTTCTGCTGAGCGAGTCTCTGCTGAGAGGTGAACCTGCTTCAGTGAATATGCAAAACAGATTAATAGAAACGGATTATTCTGAGATGGATGCTTGCAAAAAGAACTCCCTACATGTGAATAAGTTGTTCAACATTTGAGTCTCTCAGGGTGTAACCAGTAACATTAAAGTAAAAAAAAAAATCCACCCACGTGAAATATTCATGCAAATATTATTGCATATCATTAACCTGAAAATGAACAAAAACCCAGAAAAAAAGGTATAAATTTCAGCAATAAAATTTTAAATTGGTATTCGTCTGCCAACTCGTGTTTTTATTTATTTATCTGCCGCTACCAAAAGATGGGGGAGTTTGCCCATGTCTCTGTGTATGTGTGTAGTTGTCTGTTGGCAACATATCTCTTGAGCCACTGGATGGATTTGAATAAAACTTTCAATAAGTTGACATTGGCTGTAAATTGCTGAGTCTACAACTGACGAGATGAATGAATTGGGGATGCACGATATTAAATTTTTGGCCGATATCCGATATGCCGATATGTTAAAACTTATTTTAACAACACAGACTCATTGCCACATTTCAAATCCAAAATCAAAACTTATCTGTTTAAAGTAGCCTACGCACTGTGATTGCAACTGTATTGTCATATTATTATTTTATGTCATATTATTTTTTATTATTATTTAACCTTTATTTTTACAGGTACCTGTAGTCTCATTGAGCCATGATAACTCATTTTCAAGAGAGACCTGTTTAGGGAGAAGATGGTGGGGGTTGTTATTATTATTATTATTGTCATTATTGTCATTATTATCATTATTATTATTATTATTAGTAGTAGTAGTAGTAGTACTAGTAGTAGTAGTAGTAGTAGTAGTAGTAGTAGTAGTAGTAGTAGTAGTAGTAGTAGTAGTAGTAGTAGTAGTAGTAGAGCAGCAGTAGTAGTAGTAGTAGTAGTAGCAGCAGTAGTAGTAGTAGTAGTAGTAGTAGTAGTAGTAGTAGTAGTATCATTAGTAGTACTGTATCATTATTATTATTATTATTAATATTAATATTATTATTTGGTCTATAACCAATACCAATATTTTATATACTTTCCTTTGTCAGAAAATAGTCCTCTAATTTGCTACAAAAATGGTATAACAGCTGTTAAAGCTGGTGACATATACAGTATTCAGTAACAGGCAGTCATATGCAAAGCACTTTAACTTATACTGCATTAAATGAAAAGTATTAATGTTATTTATTAGCATTAGTCACCTGTGATGCTGTCTCCCTTGTGGAGGCTTGTCCAGGTTTCTAGCTGCAGCGTGGGATCCTCTGCACTCTTGTGCATGAAGGACAGGCTTTTTAAATTCAAATTGTTTGTTTATCCATTGTGCCGTAAGACTAATCATGCTAACGGGGCTAACACAACGTCCAAATGTCTGTGGTAAACTAACCCCAGTGTTATCGGCTATTAGCTTCTCAATGTCAGAAATGACGGCTTGTAACTATAGTAAGGTTACATCGGGAAAATATATCAGACTGGGAACAATGTAGTGAGGCTCAACGTAGTCCAAAAATCTTCGGAATCCGACGTCCTCAACAACAAAAAAACTTCCACACCGCCAACATTTTGAATGTTCCTCTCCGCTGTGAAATCAGGTAGGCACGCACGACATCATCACGTTATGCTGCCGATGCAGGCATCCTTGCTACTGGATTGTCATACAAAAACGGCTCCTTTTTATATCAATGAGTTATTTTTGATGGAATGGCCAATGTCCAATATTGAACTTTAACACTAATAGGCCGATACCGCTACCATGCCAATAATATTGTGCATCCCTAATATGAATTCAAAATACCATATCATACCACTTTATTTATAAAGCACTTAAAGCCAACAACAAGGCCAACCAAAGTGCTGAAGATGGCTGCCACAACATTCCACCTTAGCCAACAACTCAGTCAGTTTTACAGATGAGCAAAAGTCAAATGTGACGAGTCAATAGTGAGTCATTCACAATTCATACAGTAGTATGAATACAGTAGTCTGATTTCTGGTCATAAGAGCTGCTATTTTCAAGGTATGACCAAACTGTTCCAACTCTGTCATTTCTTAACTGAAATGTTCTCTGTGTATGAAAGGTGGGTTATATGTGCTCCATGTATGTTCTACCTGCATTTCATCAGGCAAGTTCTTGTAGTTTGCAATCTTGTTTTTGTATTGAACGTTTTTGTATTGAACATTTTTTGAAGTTCTTTCAATGTATTGTTTGATTTTTAATTCATTTCTTTCAACTGTTTGTCAGTGTCCTTCCAAGCCTCTGTCACCATGGACATCGGTACATTTTTACTGCTAATTCCTCTGCTCTCTCTCCAATCTCTGCATGTGCATGGGGAAGATTATCTGCTGATGCCCGTTGAGCTTGCTCCCATCCCCTGTAATGACAAAGCGGTGGAGAAACTCTCTCGCCTGGCCGCCACTTACATCAACGAGGATCGAACCGAGGGCTACAAGTTTGCCCTGAATCGCATCGCAAATGTCCACCTGCATGCTCAGGTGAGTACAGAGACCAATTCTGGAGTTTGCCATGAAATTTGGCATTATTGGAAGTGAAAGGCTGTTGATGCAATGTAACGTGTAACAGTCAGAAATGACACCATGCTCCATGGATTAAGATCTGTGTCAGATGTTGTGGAACCAGAACATTCAGATGAGAGATGAACTGGTGAAACAAGACACTCGTGGAAGAGGGCATGATGTTTGACTGTTTCGTTTTCGTTTTCATTGTCAATTTTATCAGATATCATTAAAATAAATTCATAATACATGTATTTGTAGCTCTTTGGAAATCACCTTGTTGGTGCAAAAATAACTTTTTAAGTATGCCAAGATTACTTTTTAAACACCTTTCAAGAACTAACTGTAGACCGGGTGAATATCTGTTTTTGTACTGGTATGAAATCAAAATTAAAAGTTTAGATGTAAATCAGGTGTCGTTTATACTGCATGTTGGAATGAATCAGGTTAAAGAAAAGTCTGAAAATTGTTGGGTAAGCAAGAAATGGGCCAATAAGAGTGAGCAAGTAGAAAAATAAATACAGAAAGGAAAAAAAAAGAAAAGAAAACTTAAGTCTTGAGAGTTTGACTTCTCATAACCAGAACAAAAATAAATAATGTAAAGTTTTGAACAATACTGACTATTTTCTTAAAGATTTTCACATTTGTGTTTATGTAAGTTGAAATTTGGTGATCAGTTTTGACCAGCTGAGGTGCATGAACACCTCTATCCCTCCTTTATGTTTACATGTCCCACACACCTGTTTGTTCCTGCTCTCCACGCTCCATCGTTCCCCTTCCCTTCTCTTTCTGCCTCATTTCTTCTGCTCTCTCCTGTTTTCTACACGTGGAGCTCTGCCAGGATAGGAGGTGATGCCAGCTTCTAACAAAGCTCTCCCCACACCACTTCTGTCTGTTTACCTTATTTCTAAATGGCATCACATTCTCAATGTTTTTTCGTCTGTTCTCCTTTTTCTGTTCCTTATTGTGTTTGTGTTTTCAAATTTAAAAAACACAATAAGGAACAGAAAAAGGAGAATAGACGAAAAAGCATTGTCATCCCTTATGTTGCTGGACTATCAGAGAATTTCAGAAGGATTTTCAACAAACACAACATCCCAGTACATTTCAAGCCCAGCAGGACTCTCAGACAGAGGCTGGTGCACCCTAAGGACAAAACACCCACACACAAACAGATCTGTGGTGTAATGTATGCAGTCCAGTGCAGCGAGGACTGTCCAGACCTCTACATTGGAGAAACTAAACAGCTCATCCACAGAAGAATGTCCCAACACAGGAGCGCCTCCTCCTCTGGACAAAACTCAGCTGTTCACCTCCACCTCACAGACAAGGGACACTCTTTTGAGGACCAGAATGTACAGGTAGTCCCCGATTTACGAGCGAGATCCGTCACAACGAGGCGCTCGTAAACCGGAAATCTCGTAATTTGGAACGGCCGCCATTTCGCTCGTAAATCCGGAAATCCGCTCGTAAATTGGAACGGTTTTCGCTAGCGCACCTAAAAACACTCTATTTTCATCTAAAAACTACTTTTGAGTGCATAAAAATGATCGGAAACGTGTGTTTATATGCTTAACTTGCTAACTGAAGTGAAAAAACACATGAAAACTCAGTATTTTTTTCGTTTTTTCCAAAAATGTGCAGCTCGTAAGTCTGGAACCTCGCAGATCAGAGCGCTCGTAAATCGGGGACTACCTGTACATGTTTTGGACCGAGAGCACATGATTTGAGAGGGGTGTGAAGGAGGCGATTTATGTAAAAAGAGAGAAACCATTGTTAAACAGAGGAGGAGGTCTAATATTCCAAATTTCTAAAACTTATAGTGCGGCCCTGGGTTTGGTTCCCAGGCGTCTCACACCTGATGACAAGAGAGGAGCCTTGTTTGTGAATTAGACTAACAAAGACTTTGACAGGTCCCTGCTATTAATGTGTGAGGTGTGACTTGTCAATTTACATACAGTAGGATGTGTGTGTGTTTTCTGTAAGCTCTGTTTTCACACACTGAACTTCAAAGGGCTCACAGGTACTTGTTATCCCAAGTATGTGTGAGTGTTAGCTTCCAGTTTACACATGTTGGTGCGTGTCAATGGCTTATCCTGGTTATAACTTCTCCCTCTCACAGTCTGCTCACTGAATTGATAAAGCTCCTCGGATGAGAAGCGAAACGTCTTTCTGTTACAAAAAAGTCCCGTTTTTCTGTATTGAACGCCTTTTTTGATTGTGACATACATTCCTTCAAGGAATGCTAGCCCTTCAATCCTTATTGTTTTTGTCTGAATACAAGGAAACAAATGTATGTGAGGAAGAGACAGACTGAGAAAAGGGAAAGTGTTTGTCGCCAGTCTGCTCTGAGCTGCAGGCACCGACATTAATCGATCTTGTCGTGAACAGTGAAACCAAACGGACTGCTCTGAATGTGTGCACAGGCAGCCACGTCTGCTTCACTGATCTCTGCCATGGATATTAAAATATATAAATATATTGTACATAACATCTCATTCATAAGAAACTGATCCCATGTGATTTGTAAACATTTGTTAGGAAGAGCTTCCATCATTAATGCTGCCCATTTACCACAAATGGTCAGATTGAGTCTGTCAATAAAATTAAGACAGAAACCATCAAGATCAGAGCCACAAGGCAAGACTTATGCTGACTGTAATTACAGTTAGTGGATTTTAGTGAATCATTAACCCAGTTCTGATAGACCAGGAACACATTGCCTCCTGCTGGTGGTCAGTTGGCATTGCAGTCATGAAATCTAAAAAGTTCACACTCCTGAATGCAAAAACGTGTTTCAGTTTTGATCTTTGGGATCCACTGCCTCCATGCTTTAAAAGTTTCCCTTACTTTGGTTTAAATTGCTGGAGCACTAACAAGTTTCTGCAGAAATTATAGATAAGCTATGAGTCACATGAAGGTACTCATTTGAACCAGTTAAAACACACTAAATGTTCTGATGAATGCTCAATTCATTCAACCTTTATTTAGTCAGGTAAATCTTATTGAGCTTCGAGGGCTCATTTACGAAAGCGACCTGCTACAAACTAAAGAATGATGAACAGCAATGGTACAAGTACATTAAACAATAGACAAAAAGAAAAAGAAAAAGTAGCAAAAACTAGCAAACATTATAAGGTAGATGTACAAAATCAAAAACAAACAGCAATGGTAGAAGTACATTAAACAATAGACAAAAAGAAAAAGTAGCAAAAACTAGCAAACATTATAAGGTAGATGTACAAAATCAAAAACAGGAACAAATCTGCATCCACATGATTTTATCTTTGATCTTAGTCGATATTATTATTGATTTTATTTGATTTTATTACTTGTTTTATTTTGATCTTTGCTTTGTTACACTTTGTAGCACTTTGAGATTTTTATTAATGAAAAGTGCATTATAAATGGAATTCATTATTATCATTATTATTAAATCAGCATTGGTTTTTGCCAGGATTCCAACAGATTCTGAAAATCATTTAGAGAGGTCAGGGCCGAGAGCTTCAGATCTTTTTGTAAGATATTCCAGGAAGCAGGAGCAGAGTAGGAGAAGGCCCTTTTTCCAAGTTCAGTCCTCACTGAGGGAACACTGCAGGTAATCATGTCCTGCAGGGGCGGATCTACTGGGGTGGCATGGGGTGGCAGTTGCCACCCCAACAGAGAGCCTTGCCACCCTGTTTGCCACCCCAGCTGGACATTACGAATGCGAACATCTTTTTTCCAACAACATTGAATGCAGCACAATGTTGTCATATGGTCCACACTCCTTACCAGTTGGTGGCGGTAATGCTCACCTAACTTTCTTGCCAACTGCCAATAAATTTAAAGAAGAAGCACAATGTACAACTGACTCAAGACGTCAAGTTCTGACTGAGTGGCGGGAAGTGAGAAATGAAATGAAAGGAGGACTGAACACACCTGTATTTCTGCTTCCTGTACTTTGGCTGTTTCATGTCTCTCCCTTTACATTGCATCATTTTATTTATATATACAGGTAGTCCCCGACTTACGAACGAGTTCCGTACCTACGGGCCGTTCGTAAGTCGAAAATTCGTAAGTAGGATCACATACAAAAATATATATATATTGTTTTTTACATTTTTGGGCGCTAGTGGCCTTTATTGGAGAGGGCGAAGCGGTAGAGAGGGGGGAGACACCACAGAAAGAAGCTCGTCGGGTCTGGGACGTGAACCCGCGACGCCTGCGGAGAGGCTCAGCCTCCAGCATATGTGCCGCCTGCTTTATCCACTGCCCCAAAGCGGCGGCACATATTGTTTTTTGCACAGTACTGTACATCTATTTATTTATATTTTTTAAATTCCTTAAAAAAATAAAAAAAATAGATGTACAGTACTGTACAGTTACCAAGCACTTAGCCTATCATAACACAGTTTTTAAAGATGAAGGAGTGAGTTGAATTGTCTCCCTTTCACATAAAGGGAGCTAGCTCCCTTTATGTGAATGGAGCCTGCTAGGGAGGAGGGAGACAATTCAACTCACTCCTTAACTGTGTTAGGATAGGCTAAGTGCTTGGTAACTGTACAGTACTGTACATTTATTCATTTATTATTTAAAAAAAAGTTTTATTTTTATTTTTTATGAGATGCGTTCGTAAGTCCGAAACGTCGTAAGTCAGGGGCGTCGTAAGTCAAGGACTACCTGTATACTGTATATATATGTATGTGTGTGTGTATGTGTATGGAGGGGGAGGGTGTTGCCTCCCCCTGAAACATCCTTGCCACCCTCTTGCCACCCCATAGATATTTTTCTAGATCCGCCCCTGATGTCCTGAGAGCGCACGCTGTAGCTGCACTCACGAAAAGACATGTAGGAGGAGATGTATGAGGGCAGCAGACCAAGAAGTGATTTAAAGATGAAGATGTACCAGTGGAAGAGTCTGTGTGAGGTTAATGATGTCCAGTTAACCATTGACCAGTTAACCATACACACTACCGGTGTATGAATGTCTGAATGAATGGGTGGATGGTTGGTATTGTAAAGCGCTTTGGGGCTCCTCACAGGGGGCTGGAAAGCGCTATGTAAATAAGCTCCATTTACCATTTACCATTTACCATTGAATACAGGGTGTAGTGGTGGGTACGATAATCACAGCCAGTTATGAATCTTAGTGCACCATGATAGACAACATCCAACATCCGCAGGGTGCTTGTAGGAGCATTCATGTAGAGAATGTCACCGTAATCAATGGAGGGAAGGAAAGTCAAAGTCAATAATCCAGGTAGATGCATATAACAAGGTTGAGTCAGGTTCTTCTCTGGAAGAATACGTCCGAGGGACCTAACTGATCTTTGTTAACTAATAAAGGTTATTCTGAACTACCGTACATCAAGTGGTTCAGTTTGAAAAAGTTCAATCCAGTGTTTTTAGGTATATTGGTATGTAATTCTGAAATGCAGGTATGCACTCAGTGTAAACAAAACCCTCAACTGAATCTGCCCAGAATAACAGTGGAAACACTAACGGACAAGCAGTAAGTTTGTTGTAACGGACAAACAGTAAGTTTGTTGAAGATTCAGAAAATGGTAAATTTGAAGATGTTTAGATAATATATCCACAAATTAACTGCTAACTCCACCATAACCCTCAGCACTGGCTCTCCTCAAGGATGTGTGCTGAGCCCCCTTCTGTTCACTCTGCTCACATATGATTGTACAGCCACACTTCCAGGCTGTCATATTGTTAAGTTTGCAGATGATACAGCGGTGGTGGGATGCATCACAAACAATGATGAGTCCAGCTACAGACAGGAGGTGGAACATCTGGAGAGCTGGTGCAAAGAGAATAATCTTCACATGAATGTGAAGAAGACAAAGGAGATGATTGTGGACTTCAGAAGGAACAAACACACCCACGCCCCACTGAAAATAGGTGGGTCTGCAGTGGAAGTGGTCTCCAGCTACAAATACTTGGGTGTACACATGAATGATAACCTCAGCTGGAGCAACAACACCACCAGCCTGATCAAGAAAGGTCATCAGAGACTCTACTTCCTCAGACGGCTGAGACGTGCTGGTCTGAGCAGCCCAGTTCTCACCTCGTTCTACAGGTGTGCAGTGGAGAGCGTCCTGTGCTCCAGCATCAACGTGTGGCATGGAGGCTGCACAGTTGAAGAGAGGAAAGCTCTACAGAGAGTGGTGAAGGCTGCACAGAAGTCTGTTGGAGTCAGTCTCCCCACCATCACAGACATTTACACCTCCAGATGCAGGAAAAGAGCCACCTGCATCATGAAAGACCTCACTCACCCAGCACACTCACTCTTTGCCCCACTCCCCTCAGGACGGAGGTTGAGGAGCATCAAATGTAGAACCACTAGACTGAGGAACAGCTTCTACCCTGAGGCTGTTAGACTCATGAATAAATAAAAATAAAATAAAAAATAAACACTGCAAAATATCACATTGTGCTGATGCTGATCTGTTTTCTTGTTGCTGTGTTCATCTGTGACCATCTGCTCATACAAACTCATGTTCGTGCTGCTGTTTATTCCCACTATATTAAGCTTAGTGTATTACTAGTTGATGTTTTTCTTAGTTAATTCTAGATGTTATTACTGTTTTTCTCTTGCATTTGTTGTTGGATGTAACTGGGACCCCGTGTACATAATCTCGTTTTCATCACATGTACCACATGCGGTGCAAATGACAATAAAGACTCTCTGACTCTGACTCTAAATACACAAAAATACACACAAAAAAAGATAAAGATGAAGTGAGAGAATGAACTTCCAAACAGCATTTCCGTAGAAGTTGCCATTGTTGAAATACTTTCAATCACTGTGGCTGTGTAGTGATACAACCTTGACCTTGGAAGCACGTCTCTGATCGCTCTCAGTAATGAACTTTTTGGGAGTTATTCCTGAAGGGACAATAATACTTTTATTACTTTTAATTTGAATCAAACATCATAATTTAAGTCATCCAGAGACTTCTTTTAATTTGTGTTAATTCAAATGTCATCAATGAATAACTTGTGCTATTTGTATAAGCATTAGTGCATTTAATATTTGATAGTCAAGGACTATTTAATTCAAACTGGACATTTCCTCAAAATGTTGTGCATGAAGGATTTCTCCTCTCGAACTTGCATGTGAAGATAAAAGGAACACTTTATCTTTTTCATTTAGTTTGAAAACAGGACAAGAGACATTTTGTTTTTGTCCTTAAATAATCAAGATTAATAATATCTGTTTTTGCTATTATCATTAATAGGTCTCATATGTGATGCTTAAAGGGGACCAAATGTAGGATATATAATTTTTTGTGGTTTATCTGTGGGCTATCCAGACCATTTTCAGTCAATTTTATACACAAAATAATGCTTAGATAATAAAATATCCCCTTTCTAATTCTGCCAAATTTCACTTCCGTTCTAAACGACCGGTTTATGAATAATGAGGTCTGAAAGCCACGCCCTACAAAGACCTATTTACATTAACTACGCCCTCTGTAACAGCCAGTATCTCTAATATGTTGTTATTTTAAAATTAGCTCTTTTTTATTACTCATTTGACTTACTGTTAGTGCTAGTAGCTTAAGATAACTTACCAAAAGCCCTCTGCGCGCGCCGCCATTTGCAGCTCCTTTTTTTAGCATTAGCCCACTGATAGCTTTTCCTCCTCCGAGCGGGCGGTGTTAGCTCCGCTCGTTGCATGCGGCGCTTTTGGGAGCGATCGCTGTTTCAGTCCACACACAAACAAAGTTCACAGAATGTCTCCAGTTAATTTATCCGCATGAGGCAACCTTTGACCGGACCCCCGGACCTCAAAAGTCAGTAGCTCCCAGCAAAAGATGGTGTCTTCGCCGGCGGTCTGCAAAACAAAAGGCTTAAAAAAAAAAAGGGATGCCGCGACCGGGACGCGAACCTGTGTCCTTCGGATGACGAGTCCGCTTCACTACCTCTAGGCCAACCAGGCAGTTATGCAAAAAGCAGTCTTTTATCGTATAAGAAATAATCACAACCACCTACATTTAGAACGCTGAAGTTTTGATTAGATTTTGATGAAGTGAAAGGTATTCTTAAAATAAATAAGTTGCTAATCTGAAAATATATCGATCAGTGGTGCTTGATGGTACAGACTGTCGCCCCGCGAGAGAGTGTGCACAGTTTTCTGCCGGCTGCGCGTTGGGAGCGATATTACACTAAAAATTGAACTAAAACGTAAAAATAACAATTATAAAGTATTATTATGTCGATGTATATATCTAGTCTCACCCCGATTTCTCCGAAACAAAAGGCTTTAAAAAAAAGGGGGGAAAAAAGATGCCGTTGACAGGATGCGATCTCCGCTCTCCTGCGTGGCGCTCAAGTGTCGTAACCGCTCAACCAAACTGACAGTTGTGCAAAAGTAGTCCTTCATCATATAAGAAACAAGTCCAAACCGCGAGAGTGTGTGTGCACAGTTTCAACGAGACAGAGTTCATTCAAACAAGGTAATAAAACATTCTGGTTTTACTCGAGATGTGCTGCATGGCTGGAGCAGGGCAAACCCCTAGCCCCCCGGGGGCTAAATAAATGAATAAATGACCGCCAGGTCAGCTCCTAAACCGCTAGGCAACCGTGACATCTTTTATACTCAAGTGGGTGGAGCATCACCAGGGGTTGCTAGGTGAGGGGCTGGACTCAGGTTTGAGGTGATTGGCTACGGTTTGTGACGTCACAAACCGCAGGAAGTGTGAAACGAAGCGTTTTTAATCACAGACAAATAAATCTACTTAGAGTAAATAAACCACTGGGTGCATTTTTTTGGCACAAGGACTGTTTTTTTATGAAGTAAATACCCAAAGTTGAGTAAAAAAACATTAAAAAGTGAATTTTGCAATGCTCGACAGAAGCTGCAGCTTCCTAGTAAAGGCCTTGACTGCACTGTACAGTTCATACACAAAAAGGGCCTTGCTTTGCAGTTTGACATTTAGTTCATTCTTCTGAGCAGTGACGTCAACAGTAAAATCAAGATCTGCCAGTCTGCCTCTGAAAGCTGAGGGAGGATGACATGTCCCTTCCTCACACAGAACTCCTGAATCTCCTCCCTCAGGTCCCAGAAGCTTACCCCCGTGAATCCGCTGTAGTTACCATGCCGGGTCACTAGTTGGCGCTGTGAATTTTGTACATGCACCTAATGCGCATGCGTGCTGCCTCGGCACGCTCCCTGTAAGGACTTTCCTCTGGGCTAAAAGTTCAGCTAACAACAACTTAACAACAAGTTAAAGCTGGATTTTGAATGAGTCGACAGATTTGACGCCAAGAGGGACTTCTTCGTCTAACAACTCCACACCGGTCACTGAGTGGACCAGAACCGAGTCGACGAGGATGATGTCGGACTTTACTCAGTGATAATCAGCTGATTTACAGCAGGTAAATCAACGTTCTTAAAGGGGACCACAGATGTAAAATTCACTTTTTAATGTTTTTTTTACTCAACTTTGGGTATTTACTTCTTAAAAAAACAGTCCTAGGGCCAAAGAAATGCACCCAGTGGTTTATTTACTCTAAGTAGATTTATTTTTCAGTGATATAAATGTCTCGTTTTCAAATCCTGCGCTTGTGATGTCACAAGCGCAGGACAACCCACCCCAAACCTGAGTCCAGCCCCTCACCTAGCAACCCCTGGTTAGGCTCAACCCACTTCAGTATAAAAGACGTGACGGTTGTTTTTCCTGATTTCATCTCATCTTTTGTTTAAATGTTCTTAATTTCATGTGTACAGCACTTTGTTGCAGCTGTGGTTGTTTTAAATGGCTTTATAAATAAAGTATAATTGTTATTTTTACGTTTTAGTTCAATTTTTAGCGTATTAGCGATCGCTCCCAACGAGCAGCCGGCAGACGTAAAACGAGCAGACCGCCGGCGAAGGGACCATCTGCGTGCGGGAGCTGCTGGGAGCTGATAGCTTTTGAGGACCGTGGGTCCGGTCAGAGGTTGCCTCATACGGATAAATTAACTGGAAACACTCGGTGAACTTTGTGTATGTGTCTGGACTGGAGCAGCGATCGCTCCCAAAGCGCTGCATGCAACGAGCGGAGCTAAGCGGGCGGTGTGCCGGAGGAGGAAGAGCTATCATTAGCCTCGGAGGTGGGCTAATGCTAAAAGGAGCAGCTAATGGCGGCGCGCGCAGACGGCTTTCGGTAAGTTATCTTAAGCTAGCACTAACAGTAAGTCAAATGAGTAATAAAAAAAGAGCTAATTTTAAAACAACAACAGATTAGAGATACTGGCTGTTACAGAGGGCGGAGTTAATGTAAACAGATTTTTGAAGGGCGTGGCCTTCAGAGCTCATTATCATAAACAGCCTGTTCAGAACGGAAATGAGAAAAGGCAGAACTAAAAAGGGGATATTTCATTATCTAAGAATTATTTTGTGCATTAAATTGAATGAACATGGTCTGGATAGCCCACAGACATACCATAAAAATTTATAAAACCAATATGTGGTCTCCTTTAATAATGTTTGCTTGTGTTTACTTTGATCACACAACAACCGAGTTTTTATTTTTATTTTTGTGAGGAGAAGCTGCCCTCCCACCAGGCAGACAGGTTCTGAACGAGCCTCGGCCCAGGTGTGCTGCAGGAGGACGTAAAAGAGAGAGATGTCATGTTGGATGAAATGTTTATTTAAAATTCCCCTCATTTCTTTTCCCCAGTCCGTTCATTGTTTGAAGCTACATTAAGCAAAGAGCGGAGTGACAGCCTGAACGAGCCAGACGAACAACATGGGACCAGTATCCAGGATGAAAACAGAG
>JBBPBX010003057.1:22764-33315 GCA_038048925.1 Garcialebias charrua | reverse complement strand
TAAACACATAATGTCCAGATCACTTCATTAAATATCTCATACTAACATTAACACTGTTTATTATTAGCAAACTTATTATTAGCACGTTGAAGTGTGTTATAGTGCAGTGTGTTATAGTGCAGTGTGTTATAGTGCAGTGTGTTATAGTGCAGTGTGTTATAGTGCAGTGTGTTATAGTGAAGTGTGTTATAGTGCAGTGTGTTATAGTGAAGTGTGTTATAGTGCAGTGTGTTATAGTGCAGTGTGTTATAGTGCAGTGTGTTATAGTGCAGTGTGTTATACAAGTGTGTTATAGTGCAGTGTGTTATAGTGCAGTGCGACGTGTGCACCTGCCTCGACAGGATCGTTCTATAAACAGTGATATTAGAACTGGATCTGACTGGAGTCTCTTCCAACACAGATGTTGGTCACAGCATCTGGAATCTGACGTAGATTAACTACGAGATTAAAATATATTCCATCAGTCGTGGTTCAGAAAGCGGTGTGTCCGCCGCCATGTTGATAGAAATATGCCGTCTGTCAGTGTGTGCGTGTGCGCATGTGTTTTAACACAAAGCCTCAGTGGGAGAAGTTTATCAGCGAGCAGTCTCCCGAAAACCTCCACTCTGAGAGACGGGTTGAGAAAACTCCAGATTCAAGGGGGGGCGGACTGGTGCATAAATGAACACCAGAACCATAGAAAGAAAGGAGCGGTGTCACTCAAAATATGTGCCATGTAAAATATTTTTTTTAATTTTTGACTGGGGGGCCGTGGGCCGGACAGGGATGTACAACGGGCTGTATCTGGCCAGCGAGCTTTAAAATGCCCAGGACTGGTAAAACGGGACAGTCTCAACAGACGGTGGAACCTTTACATTACTAAAGTTTTGACAGATTGTGTGGATGGACTTTAGACCCAGTTAATGAGAAGAAACTTTATTATCTTTGTTAGTGTGTTCTTTCTCTCATATGTGAACATCGCCATCATGACTTGTTCATTTAATCACTTTTGGCCATAAAAGTAAAATGTTTAGTATTCATTCATAATATGTTTTGATTTGTAAATGTAAACATATAAATATTTTAACCTGTTTGTTTCACGTTAATAAATATCAGGCCTGTTCAGTCAAACTGATCCTGAACGTACGGCTGATGATAACAGTCACGTTGCAAATTCTCTTCTTTCTTCAACTAGCTGATAAAAACAGACGGTTCTTATCATTTCTGAGAAACCAACAGATGATCCTGGCTGAACCCATCAGAATCTGCTTCTTGGCATTATTTCTAATAGCAGGACTGTAGACTCCATCAGAAGACAACTATAACATATGGACTACTGAAGACGACTGTAGTATATGGACTACTGAAGACGACTGTAGCCTGTGGACTACTGAAGACGACTGTAGCCTGTGGACTACTGAAGACGACTGTAGCATGTGGACTACTGAAGACGACTGTAGCCTGTGGACTACTGAAGACGACTGTAGCTGTGGACTACTGAAGACGACTGTAGCCTGTGGACTACTGAAGACGACTGTAGCATGTGGACTACTGAAGACGACTGTAGCCTGTGGACTACTGAAGACGACTGTAGCCTGTGGACTACTGAAGACGACTGTAGCATGTGGACTACTGAAGACGACTGTAGCATGTGGACTACTGAAGACGACTGTAGCATGTGGACTACTGAAGACGACTGTAGCCTGTGGACTACTGAAGACGACTGTAGCATGTGGACTACTGAAGACGACTGTAGCATGTGGACTACTGAAGACGACTGTAGCATGTGGACTACTGAAGACGACTGTAGCCTGTGGACTACTGAAGACGACTGTAGCATGTGGACTACTGAAGACGACTGTAGCATGTGGACTACTGAAGACGACTGTAGCCTGTGGACTACTGAAGACGACTGTAGCCTGTGGACTACTGAAGACGACTGTAGCATGTGGACTACTGAAGACGACTGTAGCCTGTGGACTACTGAAGACGACTGTAGCATGTGGACTACTGAAGACGACTGTAGCATGTGGACTACTGAAGACGACTGTAGCATGTGGACTACTGAAGACGACTGTAGCATGTGGACTACTGAAGACGACTGTAGCCTGTGGACTACTGAAGACGACTGTAGCCTGTGGACTACTGAAGACGACTGTAGCTGTGGACTACTGAAGACGACTGTAGCATGTGGACTACTGAAGACGACTGTAGCATGTGGACTACTGAAGACGACTGTAGCCTGTGGACTACTGAAGACGACTGTAGCCTGTGGACTACTGAAGACGACTGTAGCATGTGGACTACTGAAGACGACTGTAGCCTGTGGACTACTGAAGACGACTGTAGCTGTGGACTACTGAAGACGACTGTAGCATGTGGACTACTGAAGACGACTGTAGCATGTGGACTACTGAAGACGACTGTAGCCTGTGGACTACTGAAGACGACTGTAGCATGTGGACTACTGAAGACGACTGTAGCATGTGGACTACTGAAGACGACTGTAGCCTGTGGACTACTGAAGACGACTGTAGCATGTGGACTACTGAAGACGACTGTAGCATGTGGACTACTGAAGACGACTGTAGCATATGGACTACTGAAGACGACTGTAGCCTGTGGACTACTGAAGACGACTGTAGCCTGTGGACTACTGAAGATGACTGTAGCATATGGACTACTGAAGACGACTGTAGCCTGTGGACTACTGAAGACGACTGTAGCATATGGACTACTGAAGACGACTGTAGCATGTGGACTACTGAAGACGACTGTAGCCTGTGGACTACTGAAGACGACTGTAGCATGTGGACTACTGAAGACGACTGTAGCATGTGGACTGCTGAAGACGACTGTAGTATATGGACTACTGAAGACGACTGTAGCCTGTGGACTACTGAAGACGACTGTAGCCTGTGGACTACTGAAGATGACTGTAGCATATGGACTACTGAAGACGACTGTAGCCTGTGGACTACTGAAGACGACTGTAGCATGTGGACTACTGAAGACGACTGTAGCCTGTGGACTACTGAAGAAGACTGTAGCATGTGGACTACTGAAGACGACTGTAGCATGTGGACTGCTGAAGACGACTGTACATATGGACTACTGAAGACGACTGTAGCCTGTGGACTACTGAAGACGACTGTAGCCTGTGGACTACTGAAGACGACTGTAGCATGTTGACTACTGAAGACGACTGTAGCATATGGACTACTGAAGATGACTGTAGCATATGGACGACTGAAGATGACTGTAGCATGTGGACTACTGAAGATGACTGTAGCATATGGACTACTGAAGATGACTGTAGCATATGGATGACTGAAGATGACTGTAGCATGTGGACTACTGAAGATGACTGTAGCATATGGACTACTGAAGATGACTGTAGCATATGGACTACTGAAGATGACTCTACCATATGGACTACTGAAGATGACTGTAGCATATGGACTACTGAAGATGACTGTAGCATATGGACTACTGAAGATGACTGTAGCATGTGGACTACTGAAGATGACTGTCGCATGTGGACTACTGAAGATGACTGTAGCATATGGACTACTGAAGATGACTGTAGCATATGGACTACTGAAGATGACTGTAGCATATGGACTACTGAAGATGACTGTAGCATATGGATGACAAGATGACTGTAGCATGTGGACTACTGAAGATGACTGTAGCATATGGACGACTGAAGATGACTGTAGCATGTGGACTACTGAAGATGACTGTAGCATATGGACTACTGAAGATGACTGTAGCATAGGGACTACTGAAGATGACTGTAGCATATGGACTACTGAAGATGACTGTAGCATATGGACGACTGAAGATGACTGTAGCATGTGGACTACTGACGATGACTGTAACATGTGGACTACTGAAGACGACTGTAACATGTGGACTACTGACGATGACTGTAACATGTGGACTACTGACGATGACTGTAACATGTGGACTACTGAAGATGACTGTAACATGTGGACTACTGACGATGACTGTAGCATGTGGACTGCTGAAGACGACTGTAGTATATGGACTACTGAAGACGACTGTAGCCTGTGGACTACTGAAGACGACTGTAGCCTGTGGACTACTGAAGACGACTGTAGTATATGGACTACTGAAGATGACTGTAGCCTGTGGACTACTGAAGACGACTGTAGCCTGTGACTACTGAAGACGACTGTAGCATGTGGACTACTGGAGACGACTGTAGCATGTGGACTGCTGAAGACGACTGTAGTATATGGACTACTGAAGACGACTGTAGCCTGTGGACTACTGAAGACGACTGTAGCCTGTGGACTACTGAAGATGACTGTAGCATATGGACTACTGAAGACGACTGTAGCCTGTGGACTACTGAAGACGACTGTAGCATGTGGACTACTGAAGACGACTGTAGCCTGTGGACTACTGAAGAAGACTGTAGCATGTGGACTACTGAAGACGACTGTAGCATGTGGACTGCTGAAGACGACTGTAACATATGGACTACTGAAGACGACTGTAGCCTGTGGACTACTGAAGACGACTGTAGCCTGTGGACTACTGAAGACGACTGTAGCATGTTGACTACTGAAGACGACTGTAGCATATGGATGACTGAAGATGACTGTAGCATGTGGACTACTGAAGATGACTGTAGTATATGGACTACTGAAGATGACTGTAGCATATGGACTACTGAAGATGACTGTAGCATATGGACTACTGAAGATGACTGTAGCACATGGACTACTGAATATGACTTTAGCATATGGACTACTGAAGATGACTGTAGCATATGGACTACTGAAGATGACTGTAGCATGTGGACTACTGAAGATGACTGTAGCATATGGACTACTGAAGATGACTGTAGCATATGGACTACTGAAGATGAATGTAGCATATGGACTACTGAAGATGACTGTAGCATATGGATGACTGAAGATGACTGTAGCATGTGGACTACTGAAGATGACTGTAGCATATGGACGACTGAAGATGACTGTAGCATGTGGACTACTGAAGATGACTGTAGCATATGGACTACTGAAGATGACTGTAGCATAGGGACTACTGAAGATGACTGTAGCATATGGACTACTGAAGATGACTGTAGCATATGGACGACTGAAGATGACTGTAGCATGTGGACTACTGACGATGACTGTAACATGTGGACTACTGAAGACGACTGTAACATGTGGACTACTGACGATGACTGTAACATGTGGACTACTGACGATGACTGTAACATGTGGACTACTGAAGATGACTGTAACATGTGGACTACTGACGATGACTGTAACATGTGGACTACTGACGATGACTGTAACATGTGGACTACTGACGATGACTGTAACATGTGGACTACTGAAGACGACTGTAACATGTGGACTACTGAAGACGACTGTAACATGTGGACTACTGACGATGACTGTAACATGTGGACTACTGAAGACGACTGTAACATGTGGACTACTGACGATGACTGTAACATGTGGACTACTGACGATGACTGTAACATGTGGACTACTGAAGACAACTGTAACATGTGGACTACTGAAGACGACTGCAACATGTGGACTACTGACGATGACTGTAACATGTGGACTACTGACGATGACTGTAACATGTGACTACTGAAGACGACTGTAACATGTGGACTACTGAAGACGACTGTAGCATGTGCACTACTGAAGATGGGAGAGGAACAGGCCAATGTGAGTTAACTGAATGTTAGGTCATGTTCATTCCAAGAGCCGGTGTCTCCTGGTTCTATCATACCTGTCTCTGCAGGGGATGCTCTCATTGTCCTCCTCTCTGCTGTAGTTACCCTGCTCTCCATATGCCCCCATGTCCCCGTTCCTCCAAGATCGCTCCCTCAAGTCCATGTCCCTCGAGTCCCTCCTGCAGACAAACGAGACACTCAGGCATACAAATCATCCTGACATGATTTCCAGAAGAACTCAAGTTTCTGTTTGTTGTAGTTTGAACCAACACCTTCTCCTAGACCTTACAGGAAGTTCAGCAAGGAGACACAAGTCTAGCTCTTTTCTGCATTCACACACCTTCCATGCCTGTACAACGGTCTCCTGTTCACAGGGTCCAACAGACCGTTCTTCACAGAAGAACGGCGTTGGTTTTGACTGACAGATGACCTCAAACTGTCTCCGCGACGAAGCTGCTCGCCGTGTTCGGGCCCGTTGGCCATCTTGGTGAGCGATCCAACTCGGTGAATCAGACCACCGTTAGAGACACTGCCATCACCTGCAAGTGTACAATTAATCAATCAATCAATCAATCAATCAATCAATCAATCTTTATTTATAGAGCCCTTTTCAGCAGCCAGAAGGTGCACAAAGTGCTGAACAATACAGAAGTAAAAAACAATAAATTAAATTAAAAAAAAAAAGCCAGTTAAACATTAAAAACAATTAAGACATAACAAAAATGACAAATAACGACTAGGTATTAAAAGCCTGCCTGAATAAAAAGGTTTTAAGATCAGATTAAAAAAACTCCATATCAGTGGTGGAGCGCAAGTCCTGAGGCAGATGTTCCAGAGTCTGGGTGCAACAACAGAAAAGGTCACCCCATCGTTTGTAGTTGGTCAAAGGGAAGACCGCTCACACTCTGCAGAAACATGGTTGTTACCTGCTTTGTTTTAGTTGGAAGCTGGACTTTGAAACATTACTGAAACTTTTCCAATTTACTATTTTTATTGGTCAGGTTTTACAGCTTTACAAAGGTTGATGCTAATACAACCTAAAAATGAGTTAGCAACTTAGGAGAGCCAATCAAGCTAAGCCAGAAAACCAACATATCCCATGACTCTGGACCAACCTGTATCCAGACTCTGGACCAACATGTACCCAGACTCTGGACCAACATATCCCATGACTCTGGACCAACCTGTACCCAGACTCTGGACCAACCTGTACCCAGACTCTGGACCAACCTGTACCCAGACTCTGGACCAACATGTACCCAGACTCTGGACCAACATGTACCCAGACTCTGGACCAACATGTACCCAGACTCTGGACCAACCTGTACCCAGACTCTGGACCAACCTGTACCCAGACTCTGGACCAACATGTACCCAGACTCTGGACCAACCTGTACCCAGACTCTGGACCAACCTGTACCCAGACTCTGGACCAACATGTACCCAGACTCTGGACCAACATGTACCCAGACTCTGGACCAACCTGTACCCAGACTCTGGACCAACATGTACCCAGACTCTGGACCAACCTGTACCCAGACTCTGGACCAACATGTACCCAGACTCTGGACCAACATGTACCCAGACTCTGGACCAACCTGTACCCAGACTCTGGACCAACATGTACCCAGACTCTGGACCAACCTGTACCCAGACTCTGGACCAACATGTACCCAGACTCTGGACCAACATGTACCCAGACTCTGGACCAACCTGTACCCAGACTCTGGACCAACCTGTACCCAGACTCTGGACCAACCTGTACCCAGACTCTGGACCAACATGTACCCAGACTCTGGACCAACATGTACCCAGACTCTGGACCAACATGTACCCAGACTCTGGACCAACATGTACCCAGACTCTGGACCAACCTGTACCCAGACTCTGGACCAACATGTACCCAGACTCTGGACCAACATGTACCCAGACTCTGGACCAACCTGTACCCAGACTCTGGACCAACATGTACCCAGACTCTGGACCAACCTGTACCCAGACTCTGGACCAACATGTACCCAGACTCTGGACCAACATGTACCCAGACTCTGGACCAACATGTACCCAGACTCTGGACCAACATGTACCCAGACTCTGGACCAACATGTACCCAGACTCTGGACCAACATGTACCCAGACTCTGGACCAACATGTACCCAGACTCTGGACCAACATGTACCCAGACTCTGGACCAACATGTACCCAGACTCTGGACCAACCTGTACCCAGACTCTGGACCAACATGTACCCAGACTCTGGACCAACATGTACCCAGACTCTGGACCAACATGTACCCAGACTCTGGACCAACATGTACCCAGACTCTGGACCAACATGTACCCAGACTCTGGACCAACCTGTACCCAGACTCTGGACCAACATGTACCCAGACTCTGGACCAACATGTACCCAGACTCTGGACCAACATGTACCCAGACTCTGGACCAACATGTACCCAGACTCTGGACCAACATGTACCCAGACTCTGGACCAACATGTACCCAGACTCTGGACCAACATGTACCCAGACTCTGGACCAACCTGTACCCAGACTCTGGACCAACATGTACCCAGACTCTGGACCAACCTGTACCCAGACTCTGGACCAACCTGTACCCAGACTCTGGACCAACATGTACCCAGACTCTGGACCAACATGTACCCAGACTCTGGACCAACATGTACCCAGACTCTGGACCAACATGTACCCAGACTCTGGACCAACCTGTACCCAGACTCTGGACCAACATGTACCCAGACTCTGGACCAACCTGTACCCAGACTCTGGAGCATGATTTACCCAGATCTGGACCAACATGTACCCAGACTCTGGACCAACCTGTACCCAGACTCTGGACCAACCTGTACCCAGACTCTGGACCAACATGTACCCAGACTCTGGACCAACATGTACCCAGACTCTGGACCAACATGTACCCAGACTCTGGACCAACCTGTACCCAGACTCTGGACCAACCTGTACCCAGACTCTGGACCAACATGTACCCAGACTCTGGACCAACATGTACCCAGACTCTGGACCAACCTGTACCCAGACTCTGGACCAACATGTACCCAGACTCTGGACCAACATGTACCCAGACTCTGGACCAACATGTACCCAGACTCTGGACCAACATGTACCCAGACTCTGGACCAACATGTACCCAGACTCTGGACCAACCTGTACCCAGACTCTGGACCAACATGTACCCAGACTCTGGACCAACATGTACCCAGACTCTGGACCAACCTGTACCCAGACTCTGGACCAACATGTACCCAGACTCTGGACCAACCTGTACCCAGACTCTGGACCAACATGTACCCAGACTCTGGACCAACATGTACCCAGACTCTGGACCAACATGTACCCAGACTCTGGACCAACATGTACCCAGACTCTGGACCAACATGTACCCAGACTCTGGACCAACCTGTACCCAGACTCTGGACCAACATGTACCCAGACTCTGGACCAACATGTACCCAGACTCTGGACCAACATGTACCCAGACTCTGGACCAACCTGTACCCAGACTCTGGACCAACATGTACCCAGACTCTGGACCAACATGTACCCAGACTCTGGACCAACATGTACCCAGACTCTGGACCAACATGTACCCAGACTCTGGACCAACATGTACCCAGACTCTGGACCAACCTGTACCCAGACTCTGGACCAACATGTACCCAGACTCTGGACCAACATGTACCCAGACTCTGGACCAACATGTACCCAGACTCTGGACCAACATGTACCCAGACTCTGGACCAACCTGTACCCAGACTCTGGACCAACATGTACCCAGACTCTGGACCAACATGTACCCAGACTCTGGACCAACATGTACCCAGACTCTGGACCAACATGTACCCAGACTCTGGACCAACATGTACCCAGACTCTGGACCAACATGTACCCAGACTGCTGTATCATGACTTGTCATTAGTCACACTCTGAGCTGCCTGGAGCAGTAGGAGGTCCTGGAAGCCTCACCATCACATTAGTTTTCTGTAAACTCTCAGTGAAGATGACACTGGGTGGAGAGCGGTTGGTGAGCATCCATAAAATAATCTGTCCAAAGTTTCCCAACATTTTCAGGATTCTCAACTTCCTTGCAAAGTCTCAGGGACTCATCCCCAATGTGTGAGTTTTGAACATGCTCAGAAAAATCAGTTCCAAAGTCTCTGTGGGGGTCTTGAACCCACCTCGAGCCCTTTTGAGTTTTGCCACAGGCATCACCACACAGTTGGAGTCCTGCAGGATGTCTCTGACAGCTCTGAGAGTCCAGGTCTAGAAACCATAGACTTGGACTATCTAAATAATATCATATCAATATTTATCATATAAATGATAAATAAGAATGATTAAAAATTGGTCCACATCCATCTTCATGAACTCCTGCAGATTAAATCTTAAATGTGAGGGCAGATCTTCACGGGGTTTGGACAATGAAACATCAGTTTTACCATGTGTGCTCCTGAAAATCAGAGTTGGTTCTCAAAAAATCACTAGTGCAACTGACACTGGAACTTTCTGTAGCCTGAAAAACTGCAGAAGTTTGTTCATTAAAGTTGGACTTTGTGGACTGGTTGGACTTGTTTTAATCAGTTTTCTTTGTTTTCATTCAACCTTGAGCCTCGGGGACTCAATTACAAGAGAGACCAGAATTTTTTAACAAAGAGTGATGACAACATTGGATAACAACTACAACAATAAACAATCATAAAGGATGCGTACAAATTAATTTTTGTAAACAAGTTAAAATAAAATGGCAACTCAAAGGACAATCAAAAGAACAAGTAGCAAAAAAATGATTATAAGGCAG
>JBBPBX010003057.1:0-21989 GCA_038048925.1 Garcialebias charrua | reverse complement strand
AACATCCAACATCTGCAGGATGCACCATGATAGACAACATCCAACATCTGCAGGATGCACCATGATAGACAACATCCAACATCTGCAGGATGCACCATGATAGACAACATCCAACATCTGCAGGATGCACCATGATAGACAACATCCAACATCTGCAGGATGCACCATGATAGACAACATCCAACATCTGCAGGATGCACCATGATAGACAACATCCAACATCTGCAGGATGCACCATGACAGACAACATCCAACATCTGCAGGATGCACCATGATAGACAACATCCAACATCTGCAGGATGCACCATGATAGACAACATCCAACATCTGCAGGATGCACCATGACAGACAACATCCAACATCTGCAGGATGCACCATGACAGACAACATCCAACATCTGCAGGATGCACCATGACAGACAACATCCAACATCTGCAGGATGCACCATGACAGACAACATCCAACATCTGCAGGATGCACCATGACAGACAACATCCAACATCTGCAGGATGCACCATGACAGACAACATCCAACATCTGCAGGATGCACCATGACAGACAACATCCAACATCTGCAGGATGCACCATGACAGACAACATCCAACATCTGCAGGATGCACCATGACAGACAACATCCAACATCTGCAGGATGCACCATGACAGACAACATCCAACATCTGCAGGATGCACCATGACAGACAACATCCAACATCTGCAGGATGCACCATGACAGACAACATCCAACATCTGCAGGATGCACCATGACAGACAACATCCAACATCTGCAGGATGCACCATGACAGACAACATCCAACATCTGCAGGATGCACCATGACAGACAACATCCAACATCTGCAGGATGCACCATGACAGACAACATCCAACATCTGCAGGATGCACCATGACAGACAACATCCAACATCTGCAGGATGCACCATGACAGACAACATCCAACATCTGCAGGATGCACCATGACAGACAACATCCAACATCTGCAGGATGCACCATGACAGACAACATCCAACATCTGCAGGATGCACCATGACAGACAACATCCAACATCTGCAGGATGCACCATGACAGACAACATCCAACATCTGCAGGATGCACCATGACAGACAACATCCAACATCTGCAGGATGCACCATGACAGACAACATCCAACATCTGCAGGATGCACCATGACAGACAACATCCAACATCTGCAGGATGCACCATGACAGACAACATCCAACATCTGCAGGATGCACCATGACAGACAACATCCAACATCTGCAGGATGCACCATGACAGACAACATCCAACATCTGCAGGATGCACCATGACAGACAACATCCAACATCTGCAGGATGCACCATGACAGACAACATCCAACATCTGCAGGATGCACCATGACAGACAACATCCAACATCTGCAGGATGCACCATGACAGACAACATCCAACATCTGCAGGATGCACCATGACAGACAACATCCAACATCTGCAGGATGCACCATGACAGACAACATCCAACATCTGCAGGATGCACCATGACAGACAACATCCAACATCTGCAGGATGCACCATGACAGACAACATCCAACATCTGCAGGATGCACCATGACAGACAACATCCAACATCTGCAGGATGCACCATGATAGACAACATCCAACATCTGCAGGATGCACCATGATAGACAACATCCAACATCTGCAGGTGCTTGTAGGAGCATTCATGTAGAGAATGTCACCGTAATCAATGGAGGGAAGGAAAGTCACAGATACAAGGTGTTTCCTAACATTCAGTGTTAGACATGATCTGTTTCTGAAAAAGAAACCCAGTTTAACTTTCAGTTTCTTCACTAGGTTTTCCACGTGGAGTTTAAAAGAGAGATGTGAATCGATCAGGATACCCAGATATTTATAGGAATCAACAAACTCAATAGAGACACCATTTGAGGATAAAATCAGAGGAAGATCTGCTGGGACAGACTTCCTGTTTGAAAACAACATCCCTTTGGTTTCTGAGATTTTGGTTGAAGAACCTGAAAAGATCTGGACCCATCATGGAACCCCCTGAGATCTGGTTGAAAATGGTTTTGTCTTAAAAACAGAAGACACTTTTGTTCTTGGCATGTTCTCTCATGTTGGTAGGTTTGTTTGTTTGTTTGTTTGTTTGTTTGTTTGTTTGTTTGTTTATTTATTCATTTCATTTCCATTAAAACAATACAATTTCAAAAGAAAAAAATATAAAATACCTATAAAATGAAAGGCGGCAGAAGAAGAATTAAATCTTATCAATTCTGCCCCTTCTTAACAAAATCAATTCAAACAATCAATTCAAGCAATAATCACAAATAATACAACAAAACCCAAAACATATCACAATTATTCTTTATAGTTTTCGCTAATATTAACTAACTTAAATGTATCTCGTCAGCATTATATTCTTTATCCTTTTCTTAAATACAAATAATGATTCCTCATTTTTAATATCATTATTCAAACCATTCCATAGATCAATTCCCCTCATTAAAGTAGACCTACCCCGCAAACTTGTTCTAAACTTTGGCTTAAAGCTGGGGTATGTAAGATTGTAATGTAGTCTGTAACTTTTCAAACAATATATTTTTAACATATTTCTTCACTCTGTCACTATCTACTGACAAACTGATGTTAGACAAAGTAATCTCTGAAAAAAACTATAGTCCCCTTGCTTCTCTATCAGCATTTATAAAAACACTAAAAACACAGAGTGACCAGGACAATGACAGCCAATAAAAACAGAGTTTGTAACCAGCCAATTAAAAACAGAGCTTGAATTTGAATCTCAGCAGAGCCTCCCCCTCAGAGCCATATATGGCTCTGAGGGGGAGGGATCAGAATGCTTTGCCTGTTGAAAATATTTCTAAGTTCTGTGCTCTATAGAAAGTTACATAGTGCAGCTTTAACAAAAATATGATGTTGAGGTTAGAACAAAGGTCTTACCAGGAGGTGTCAGCAGAGAGCCTTGTGGAGTTTCTGCAGAGAACCCGTTTTCAGCCTAAAACACAGAAACAGAATCTTTAAATAGTGTTCTAAAAAAATTAAGTCTGCTCCTCAGGACATTCAAATAACACACAAACAAACAAAAAATCAAACACACAAAAAAAACTGTAGAAACGTTTCATCTTTCATCTGAAAGACTTCCTCAGTTTGAGGTGCTGTATTCAGCTCAGTCTTATAAATAGCACCTTCTCACAGTGGATCAACCAGTTTGCTGCTGACAGACAAAACCAGCTGCTCACATGATCAAGGAGGACCATCAGTCTAAAGCTAGATTTATACTTGACGCGTCGTGCAGCGCGCGATGGTGCGCGCGCCAAAAGTGACGCAATATCACAGTCCTCGCCCTTGCGCGTAGGCCCCTCGCGTCATTTTGGCACGTGTCGCGCACCTCCAAATTTTTGAAACTCCGCAAGGCTAGTGCACGTGCCGTGGGCGCTACTGAATTGATTGACAAGTCGGGTGGGGACCTCACCCGACAGCCTTCACACTCTTCACGCCAGAGCCTGCAGCTGTCTGCGCCGCTGTGGTCGTGGAGACGGCGTTGCGACGCATGGAGGAATGTTTTGTATGTGACAAAAATGTATTAAATTCCCCTTCTTCATTCCTGATCTGGACTTTTCTTTTGTTTTTTTGCCAAAAGTCAAGTGATCGCTTCTTCCTCCGCTGACTCCATGCATTAAAACCACAAGACACAATAACTGTTGTTCTATTATGATTTGCTCCTCTAATAAAGACAACAGTTCAGCACGCGAGCGGAAACCATTTGTTTTTGTTGTGTGACTTCAAACATTCTTCTTCTACGGTAGATTTCTTCTTCTACACCCTTTCTTGCAACATATGCACAGGTTTTAGAGGGTACTGCCACCTGCTGGTCCGTAAAAGAACAGCACTTTGCCATGCGTCGCCGTGCGTCAACTATAAACACAGCGGCGACAGTGTAAACGCATGAAGCCGCACGGCTTAGTCAGCGTGCACGCTCCAGCCTGTGGACCAAAGTGCGAGTATAACGAGGCCTTAACGATGGATCATTAGTTACTTCCGGCTCTGGACGAGGCAGCAGCTTTTTTCTTTTGCTCCGTCCCTGCCCAACCTTCCTCACCCTGCACGGCTTCTTGTCTTGTCTTGTCTGTAGCTCCTCAGGAAAGCACCTCTCGAACGCAAATTGAGATGGATCTGGTTTCATGGGCGATCAATTCTATTGACAAGATTTTTTCTACAAAAAAGCAGGGCCCGGGGGAGCCAGCCTGTCCCCCGCAGACTCACCCAGGAGGATACGTCATGGATTCCTGGTGCGAATGGAAGATGGTTTGTATCTCTGTGCTTTCTATGGAAGACGTTGAGGATGTTTATATAATTGGATTTATGATAGCAGGCGCTCTGCTTTTTGCCGTGTGTGGAGCACTGTTCTATCGGAAACTGAGGAAGACTTCAACAGCGATTAATGCCTTGTCAAAGCACCCGAGTCAAAGTGAAAGTCTGAGCCGCGCCATGACCTCCATAAATCAGCTGATTTACAGGCTGAACCGGAAGGTGGACACGATCTCTGAGGATCGCAGACCACCCGCACGGCTTGGGACTCTTGGACGCTGTACCCCTCAACATCTGAGGGGTCATAGCTTGGATCAGTGAGAAGTTCCCGAACTGGATCATATTTGGATCAGAGTCGCCCAGCAGGACTCAAGGCTACAGAAATTACATTGTGTGCCTGAAGTGAAAAATATTTATGTTATCTCTATCTGACTTCCTAAAACAGCCTTGGAATGGCTGGATATCAAATTTCTCCTGAGACGTGTTACTGAGGACACCAGCTGCAACTAACTATCGCTACACCACCTCCCCCTCCCCCGAGAACTTTCTGTGAGCATTATCGGAGGCCGGCTGAGAACATCTTCAGGACCGTTGCTATCTGAAAATGGCTCATGGACTAAATCTCACTGCCTCAACCTCAAAATGAATTTTTGATTTGTCCTAAATATGCTTTCTGGAAGAGTTTTTTTGATTTCTCATATGGTGTCTAAACAGGCAAGATGTGAAAGATCTTTTTTGTAATACTGTAGCCACGTTGCAACACGTGAGTTTGTCACCACACCATCTCTGATGCGTTGGCTGTTCAGGAAAGTCACCGGCTGGTGTTGTGTTTCAACAATGATTTTCTGTCCACCAATGTAGCTGGAGAAATGTTTTACTGCCCACACTGCGGTCAGTAGAGCTTTCTCACAGTCTGAGAATTTCAACTCGGGGCCTGCCATTGTCTTACTGGCGTAGGCCACTACCCGTTTGTCTCTGTCGTGTATTTGGTACAGACCTGCACTCATGCAATGAGCCGAAAAGCTCACTTCCAAGTGAAACTCCTTGTTATAGTCTGGGTAGACTAAACATGGGGCTGACTTGATCCTGTGTATAAGAGCGTCCATCAGGACATAAGACTACATTACCCATAAGCGCTTGGGTTGGAAACTACTTGTTTTGTCTTCGATGTGAGAGTCGGTTACGCTGTAAGTGCTGACGCAGGCAGGGTGGGACGGCCCACTCCTCGTCTGTTTTTCCTTCAGCTACCAGAGTGCACAGGCTTCGGGCTTGTTTATCCGTTACTATCTTTGAAAGACTGTTTCATCGCGGTGTTTTTGAGATTTTAATGGGTGTATTGAATCAGTTGATCTGAGACTACCGATCGCCATGTGACCAGGTCACGTGACACCGGAAGCTGCATCTGGTTTAAGGGAACCGACTGTTTTCTTTTTCTTTTAAGAAAAAGTTTAAAAATCACAATACCTGTCCTAAACGGTGTTAGTCACATCGAGTTGTCGCTTATAAGAACGCAGTTCTGGCGATCATCCCGTAAAGGCTCTAACTCTTTCTGTAGGGTCGCTTTTGTTACGTTTTGTTGGGTGCTTTTCGTGAGCTAAAAGCTAAGGCTCCGCTCGCGGGTGACAACAGCGCCTCTATAGCGGTCAGAAAGAGAAATTGCAGTCGCTGTGATTAAAGCATATCACGCTCTGCACCCCCATCTGCTGGATGCTGTGAAGACTACGGTTCATGTATATAAATGTTGAACACACAGCATCTTTTAATTTGATTTTCACGTAAAATCAAATGTTGATAGCAGGACTGTTTCACAGAATTAATGCAGACATGTCTGCATTGTGATAAAACTTAACACCTTTATCATGAATTCTGTGCACACAGGCTGTTCATTTTATTTTAAACTGCAAGTTTAAAATAACACACATGAGGCATCTTTTGTCTTGATTTTCACAAAAATCACACAAAGATAGCCAACCTTGTTGATCTTGTCACAGGTCGACAAATTAATAAAAATCACTGATTTTTATTTGATTTCACACCTTGGATGTTACTGAGCAGCGCACACACCTCAGTTTATTTTGGATATAAGCTTATTTAAAATAACAAGCTGGAAGGCTTTGCTCTCTCCTGTGGAGCCAAGATGGTGTAGTGGTGTAGTGGCAGGGCTTTTGACTTGGGACCCGAAGGACGCTGGTTCGCGCCCCGGCCACTACACACCTTGGGGTGTCTATGAGTGCACATCTAGTTCTCCAGCTCCCCGAGCGCGACTACGTTGCTCGCTGCACCACCTGGTGGTGGTTGGGTTAAAGGCAGAAGACCAATTTCGTCTGTCAAGTATGGGAAACATACACAGATGACAAATGTGACAGATTATTATTTATTATTATTATATTATTATTGATGTCCATGCATTGTGATTCAGTTTCAATGGATCTGCATGACAAAAAAAAATTTGTGTGCATGATGTGGCAGCCTGGGAATTTTTTACAGTAGAATCCATGCCTCTGACTCAGATCACTCTTATTGGCGTTGGTGTGAATAAACAGTAATCAGTTTGGGTTAGTTAGTAACTGTTGTTTGAAAATAAGTTCTGGATAAAGTTAAAACTGCCTACGGGTATTTAACTTTAAGATTCATTGAGGGTAATTCCTGTAATATGGTACCTATGTTAATAGACTTATTACACATAGTGAAACACATCAACCTGGAGGCTGGTTGGTTTTAATGTACTCAATGCCACATTAAAAGTGATGATTTATTTGCACACTGTAAAATGAGAAACATCTTCCTTGATTTTTCACAGAAAATCAATAAAAAGATGGACGTTCGATTAGGTGCAACAACTGAGGGGGCCTACACTCTGATTGAACCTAAGTGGGTTCGTTCTGGCCGTGTACGTGCTACCCGTGTTCCGCACACAGTGGGAGCATCTGCTTCAACGCGTGGGTACTACTTTGCTGCGAGGAATGTCCTTCAGCAATCAGGTGAACATCCCCTGTTGTTTTTCGACAGGCTCCTCTCTGCGTACTCGGGTGACATAACTGTCCCTGGCATAGAGGAAAGTGCACAGTTTAAACATATTTTCAGTACAAATCTCATGCCTACGTTCAGCAAATGTGTACGGTTCAAGGCTGATTTCAATGAAAGTACCATGGCAGAAATTAAACAATACGCTGTGGAAGTTTTTGATGTGCTAACACAACACAAAACACCTTCAGTGGTGTACCCAGGTCAAAAGGTCAAATCCCACTCGCAGCTGATAGAGGAGGTTCCCTCTCCTACAGTGTGCGAGAGTGAACAGGATTTTCATAATAACAAACGACAGAAAGTTTCTGCCAGCTGGAACAGTGACTCATTTCGGTTCAAACGGAGTTCTACTCCTCGGGTACTTCAGATTGACAAATCTGAGATGAGCAATGAACCACAAAAGGTAGGTGTTCGCTCTCTAGGTGAACCAAGATGGTTCAGATCGAACCAAAAAGGTTTTGACCTAGGTCTGACAGTGGGTGAACTTCGTAAGAAGTTGATGTATGGGCGCCGTGACAGGTTGTACAATGGTCGGTCCCTACAGGAACACCCGAGACGCAGCCCTCCTGCCCTTGCACCTCGAGCAGAGCTGTTCGAGACATGCAAAGAGTCACACAAGCTCCAGACAAAGGGAACGACGCCTCCGCGCTCGGAAGAGACTGAGGAAGTAAGTGGTTTGTTAGATGATTTGAATGTTACAGTGGTTGACCAAGCTGATACAATGTGTGGCATTGTCGGTGATGATAACACAAACAACATTGTCCAACCTGATGATACGATGTGCAGCACTGTCTTTTACAAAGACTCAGAGCAGACTGTTGACAACAACAACGTCAACATTGCCAAATATGCTGATTTTTGTAGCAAACAAATTGCTGACAGTCAAAAGCAGCCTGAAGGTCATGATGTATGTAGTAATATAGGACTTACGGGCCCACCATTAATCGTGTAATTAAACACTTACGGGCCCACCATTATGTAACTGAACACCGAGCAGTGCCAATTATATTTAAGGGATATAATACTTGTCAGTTTGCTGACCAGCACAATATTCCAGAAGAAGTTGGAGCAGACTTGATCTGACCCAAATTCATTCGCGAGTTCACCCTTTTTCCGGTATTAAATTGCTTTGACTGTGACTATACAAAATGTAATTCCACGAGAGACTTCAACTTATGTTGGTCCACCAGAAAATAGACCTTTTATTGAAATAATCATAAAAGTACATTAAACATTTGTATCGATATTAGCTCTGATTTACTAACTACTTTGACAAGAATTCAAATTAAACAAACAGACAAGTTAGGTTTAACTCCCTGTTGGCACATTTACTTAACAGATTAATGGCTTAAGAAAAATAATTTGTCTGCCAGAGCTTTGTTATAAACATCCTCCCTAGCACGAATGCTGTCTTCATGAGAGTCTGTGAGTGACTGCAGCTGCAGCTTTAAAGACTCAATATCCTGCTTTGCTGTGTCCTGAACCTCACCACATCTGTAGCAGCCAGCCTGGCATGCCACGACTGCATCAGCCAGCTGCTGTGCGAGATCATCACCCCTGACCACTTCAAGGTCCAATTTGGCCTTCAGCAAAAGTGCCAATTTTGCCAGGCGTTCAGTGCCTCTCTACTTTGTTTTATCTGACGCAGCACCGTCAGCCAAAACCTTTAAATCTCTCTCCATCTCTGCTTCAGACAGATCCTTCAACTCCTTACCATAGGTGGTGATGGGATCTGTGAGAAGCACTAAAGCTGTGTCCACACAATCCATGGGAACCATATGTGGACCTTGACCAGTGTCAAAATCAGCTGTAGAGGTATCAGGGATATCCCCTGCAGAGCCTGNAGATTTAAACGGTTGTTAAGGTTAGTTTTTGTTGTGGGTTTTATGCTTAGCGTTTCTAAGTTCTAGTTGGAACGGTTTCTTTTCGCAACTAGTATAGTTTAAACTGTTTAGTTTATTTACTATCTTGTGCTTGGACGACCTTATTTTCCCATGAAGTCTGTGAGTTTGCGAGAACTTTGTCATTTGTGGGGTTATTGAAATCTTTGTCCTTGACATGGGCATGACCTAACAACACCCCCCTGTGGTCATGGGGGGGACCACGCACACAGGTGTGGACGTCCGTCCATGGGCACGAGTTAGGATGCCTTTGTTTAGTTTAAGCTGTTTGCGTAGTTTAGAGTAGACAGTACACAGGAACCTTTTAGGTTTCGGCAAACGTTTCTTATTACGTCTACCTCTTTCTGTGTAATTCAAGTGTGCCACAACTGTCGGCGCAGTCGCAAGTGTGTCTGACTGGTCAGACTGCGACGGGTCACTGTCGTTGTGGTGTGTGTCTTCCCACTTCATGACTGAAGAGGTGCTCTTTGAGTCTGTAAGAACTATGTCATTTCTGAGTAGTTCTAGATTCAAATGCTCTTGAACCAAGGTTTCACCGAAAGCTTGGCTGATAGCTGAATTACCTGTCCCAGAGGACAGCACAGCGTTCTTGGTGTGGGAACCTTGGATCTCCACACCTTCTTCTACCCATGGTAGGTAGTGTGAGTTCGCCCCCCTTTTGTTTGAGGAGGGGTCCTCAAAATCTGTAAAAATGATGTCCAAGTGACTGTCAGCGTGTGGTAGACTGTCACTTTGTGGACTCAGATGCCCTTGAACCAAGGTTTCATCGAAAGCTTGGCTGATAGCTGAATTACCTGTCCCAGAGGACAGTACAGCGTCTTTGATGTGGGATCCCTGGACCTCCACACCTTCTTCTACCTGGGGTAGGTAGTGCTCAGTGAGTGCTGAAGGTGTCAGCTCACAGAGGAGGTTCTCGTGTTGGGCCAGAGTCTGGTCCAATTGTTGAGTCACCTCTGTCTCACCTGTATTTGAAGGTTCACTTACCGGGTTTGTGCTCATGGTTGGGGAATCCCTTGTGACCTCAGCGGTACCTGCTGTTAGACAGTGACCTTGTGGAGGCACCTCAAACAGCTGTGGATTGCTCACTGTGGTCCACAATGTCTGATCACCATAATTTATAATCGCGTCGAAGCGATTAATAAAATCTTGGCCAACCAAAAATTGGAGAGAATCAAGTTTAGACACCTATACCAGGTGGTATAGTGACATATTGCCAATCTGCATGTGAACCATGGCTATAGCTGTTAGGGATGTTCCCGTCTCTGCGAGGCCTCGCAGTTCAATAGCAGATTTCCCGAAGGGTATTTGCCTGTCAACACCGTTAGCGGCGGTCCTTAGCTCCTCAAACAGTTCGGCTGATATCAGAGATACATCTGAACTGCAATCCAGGAGCGCTTCTCGCGCGAGGACCCCTTCCAGTGAGATTGGCAGGTAAGCCTTCTTAGCCAACCCCCTTTTGATAAGGTTACACAGAAACCGTCTAGGTCTTTTCACACGTTTCTGTTCATGTGTGACTCCGTCTATGCAAACTTTGTTGCTGTCAGCATCTTGTTGGTTGTCAGCATCATGACCTTCAGGATGCTTTTGACTGTCAGCAAGTTGTTTGCTGTAAAAATCAGCATCTTTGGCATGTTGACGTTGTTGTTGTCAACAGTCTGCTCTGAGTCTTTGTAAAAGACAGTGTTGCACATTGCTTCACAGGTTGGACAATGTTGTTTGTGTTATTATCAATGATAATGCCACTTATTGTATCAGCTCGGTCAACCACTGTAACATTCAAATCATCTGACCAACAACTTACTACCTCAGTCTCTTCCGAGCACGGAGGCGTCGTTCCCTTAGTCTGGAGCTTGTGTGACACTTTGCATGTCTTGAACTATGCAGATCGAGGTGCAAGGGCAGGAGGGTTGCTTCTCGGGGGTTCCTGTAGGGACCGACCATTGTTCAATGGGTCACTGTTCCCATACATAAACTTCTTTCGAAGTTCACCCACTGTTAGACCTAGGTCAAAACTTTTTTGGTTCGATCTGAACCATCTTGGTTCACCTAGAGAGCGAACACCTACCTTTTGTGGTTCATTGCTCGTCTCAGATCTCCCAATCTGAGGCGCAAGAGGAGCAGAGCTCCCCTGAAACAAATTTGAGTCACTGTTCCAGCTGGCAGCAACATTCTGTTGTTTGTTATTATGAAAATCCTGTGTATCCTCGCACACTGTAGGGGAGGGAACCTCATCTATCAGCTGCGAGTGGGATTTTACCTTTTGACCTGGGCACACCACTGAGGGTGTTTTGTGTTGTGTGAGCACATCAAAAACTTCCACAGCGTAATGTTTAATTTCTACCATGGTACTTTCATTGAAATCAGCCTTGAAGCATACACATTTGCTGAGCATAGGCATGAGATTTGTACTGAAAAAACGTTTAAACTGTTCACCTTTCTCTATTCAAGGGACAGTTATGTCACCTGAATAAACAGAGAGGAGCCTGTCGAAAAACAACAGGGGATGTTCACCTGATTGCTGAAGGACATTCCTCGCAGCAAAGTAATTCCCATGCGTTGAAGCAGGTGCTCCCACTGTGTGCGGAACACGGGTAGCACTTACATGGCCAGAACGAAACCATCTAGGTTCAATCAGAGTGAAGGCCCCCCCAGTTGTTGCACCTTTTTGAACGTCCATCTTTTTATTGATTTTCTGTGAAAAATCAAGGAAGATGTTTCTTATTTTACAGTGTGCAAATAAATCATCACTTTTAATGTGGCATTAAGTACATTAAAACCAACCAGCCTCCAGGTTTATGTGTTTCACTGTGTGTAATAAGTCTATTATCATAGGTACCATATTATAGGAATTACCCTCAATGAATCTTAAAGTTAAATACCCGTAGGCAGTTCTAACTTTATCCAGAACTTATTTTCAAACAACAGTTACTAACTAACCCAATATGATTTCTGTTTATTCTCACCAACGCCAATAAGAGTGATCTGAGTCAGATGCACGATTCTACTGTAAAAAGTTCCCAGGCTGCCACATCATGCACAAATTATATTTTTTTTCATGCAGATCCATTGAAACTGAATCACAATGCATGGACAATCAACAGGAGAGAGCAAGGCCTTCCAGCTTGTTATTTTAAATAAACTTGTACCCAAAATAAACTGGGGTGTGTGTGCTGCTCAGTAACATCCAAGATATGAAATCAAATAAAAATCAGTGATTTTTATTAATTTGTCGACCTATGACAAGATCAACAAGGTCGGCCATCTTTGTGTGATTTTTGTGAAAATCAAGACAAAAGATGCCTCATGTGTGTTATTTCAAACTTGCAGTTTAAAATAAAATGGACAGCCTGTGTGCACAGAATTACAATAAAAGTCTTAAGTTTCATCACAATGCAGACATGTCTGCATTAATTCTGTGAAACTGTTCTGCTATCAATATTTGATTTTACATGAAAATCAAATTAAAAGATGCTGTGTGTCATCAACATTTCAAACTGTACTCTATTAAAAAAAACAGGACAGTTGAAATGCAGACCGAAATACATGAACCGTAGTCTTCATAGCATCCAGCAGATGGGGGTGCAGAGCGTGATATGCTTTAATCACAGAAACTGCAATTTCTCTTTCTGACCGCTGTAGAGGCGCTGTTGTCACCCGCGAGCGGAGCCTTAGCTTCTAGCTCACGAAAAGCACCCAACAAAACGTACTAAAGCGACTTTACAGAAAGAGTTAGAGCCTTTACACGATGATTGCCAGAACTGCGTTCTTATAAGTGACAACTCGATGTGACTAACATCGTTTAGGGCAGGTACTGTGATTTTTAAACTTTTTCTTAAAAGAAAAAGAAAACAGTCGGTCCCCTTAAACCAGATGCAGCTTCCAGTGTCACGTGACCTGGTCACATGGCGATCGGTAGTCTCAGATCAACTGACTCAATACACCCATTAAAATCTCAAAAACACCGCGATGAAACAGTCTTTCAAAGATAGTAACGGATAAACAAGCCCGAAGCTTGTGCACTCTGGTAGCTGAAGTGAAAACAGACGAGGAGTGGGCCATCCCACCTGCGTCACCACTTACAGCGTAACCGACTCTCACATCGAAGACCAAACATGTAGTTTCCAACCCAAGCACTTATGGGTAATTTAGTCCTCTATACCTCACGTCCCTCTACGTCACACACGGTGACGTGCCGTTCCAACGATGCGTTCACGGACCTTTGCTGTCGGTCGGATTTTAGCGTCGAACAGACTTTTTTAACGCCCTAAAACACTCATAAATATCATAAAACACAGCGGTTAAGCAGTCTTTCAACAATATTACATGTCTAGAGACGAAACCAAACAGATAAACTGTCAGAACTGTGTGCACAAATGAACTCTGACAACCAGTAGTCTACAGAACCAACTTTTGTGAACACAACACAAAATCACAGCGATTCATGCAGCCTCTGCTTCTGGAATGCTAACGTTAGCCCAACCCAAAAGTTCTGGACACTAATTCACAAAATAAACGAAGGAAACACCACAGAGAATTCTGTTAATGAGCCAAATCACCAAATCACCTCCGGGAGAGCTTTGAACACGTTCCGAGGGAGGCGGGGGACATGGAGTCCGAGTGGGCCGTGTTTCACGCCTCTATTGTCAAGGCAGCTTATCGGAGCTGTGGCCGCAAGGTTGTTGGTGCCTGTTGAGGTGGCAACCCTCGAACCCGGTGGTGGACACCGGCAGTGAGGGATGCTGTCAGGCTGAAGAAGGAGTCCTATTGGGCCTTTTTGGCTTGTGGGACCCCGGAAGCAGCTGATAGGTACCGGCAGTCCAAGCGGCATGCGGCTCGGGTGGTTGCTGAGGCAAAAACTCGGGCGTGGGAGGAGTTCGGAGAGGCCATGGAGAATGACTTCCGTACGGCTTCGAGGCGATTCTGGTCCACCATCCGGCGTCTCAGGGGGGGAAAGAGGTACGAGACCAACACCATTTATGGTGGAGGTGGCGTGCTGCTGACCTCAACTCGGGATGTTGTGAGTCGGTGGGCGGAATACTTCGAAGACCTCCTCAATCCTACTGGCACGTCTTCCACTGAGGAAGCAGAGCCTGGGGACTTTGGGTCGGGTTCTCCGATCTCTGGTGCTGAGGTCGCCGAGGTGGTTAAAAAGCTCCGCGGTGGCAAGGCTCCGGGGGTGGATGAGATTCGCCCGGAGTTCCTTAGGGCTCTGGATGTTGTAGGGTTGTGTTGGCTTACGCGACTCTGCAATATCGCGTGGACATCGGGGGCAGTTCCCTTGGATTGGCAGACTGGGGTGGTGGTTCCCCTATTTAAAAAGGGGGACCGTAGGGTGTGTTCCAACTATAGGGGGATCACACTCTTAAGCCTCCCTGGTAAGGTCTATTCAGGGGTTCTGGAGAGGAGGGTCCGTCGGATAGTCGAACCTCGGATTCAGGAGGAGCAGTGTGGTTTTCGTCCTGGTCGTGGAACACTGGACCAGCTCTACACCCTCAGCAGGGTCCTGGAGGGTGCGTGGGAGTTTGCCCAACCAGTTTACATGTGTTTTGTGGACTTGGAGAAGGCATTCGACCGCGTCCCTCGGGGGGTTCTGTGGGGGGTACTCCGGGAGTATGGGGTACCAGGCCCTTTGATAAGGGCTGTTAGGTCCCTGTACGACCGGTGTCAGAGCTTGGTCCGCATTGCCGGCAGTAAGTCAGGCTCGTTTCCGGTGAGAGTTGGACTCCGCCAAGGTTGCCCTTTGTCACCGATTCTGTTCATAACTTTTATGGACAGAATTTCTAGGCGCAGCCAAGGTGTTGAGAGGATCCGTTTTGGTGACCTTAGAATCGCTTCTCTGTTTTTTGCAGATGATGTGGTCCTACTGGCTTCATCAGTTCGTGATTTACAACTTTCACTGGAGCGGTTTGCAGCCGAGTGTGATGCGGCCGGGATGAGGATCAGTTCCTCCAAATCCGAGGCCATGGTCTTGAGCCGGAAAAGGGTAGCATGCCCTCTCCGGGTCGGGGAGGAGGTCCTGCCCCAAGTGGAGGAGTTTAAGTATCTCGGGATCTTGTTCACGAATGAGGGAAAACTGGAGCGTGAGATCGATAGGCGGATAGGTGCAGCGTCCGCAGTGAAGCGGGCGCTGTACCGGTCTGTCGTGGTGAAGAGAGAGCTGAGTCAAAAGGCAAAGCTCTCAATTTACCGATCGATCTACGTTCCCACCCTCATCTATGGTCATGAGCTTTGGGTTATGACCGAAAGAACAAGATCTCGGATACAAGCGGCTGAAATGAGTTTTCTCCGCAGGGTGTCTGGACTCTCCCTTAGAGATAGGGTGAGAAGCTCAGTCATCCGGGAGGGACTCGGAGTAGAGCCGCTGCTTCTCCACATCGAGAGGAGCCAGTTGAGGTGGCTCGGGCATCTGGTTAGGATGCCTCCTGGACGCCTCCCTGGTGAGGTGTTCCGGGCACGTCCCACCGGGAGGAGACCCAGAGGAAGACCCAGGACGCGCTGGAGGGACTATGTTTCTCGGCTGGCCTGGGAACGCCTTGGGATTCCCCCGGAGGAACTGCTCCAAGTGGCTGGGGAGAGGGAAGTCTGGGCCTCCCTACTTAGGCTGCTACCCCCGCGACCCGACCCCGGATAAGCGGAAGAAGATGGATGGATGGATGGATGGATGGATGGAGCCAAATCACATACAGGCCAGCATCTGGGTATACCATAGGAAGACAGCACTTCTAACTGTTGAAAACAACGGAGTCTTTGTCGGAACTGGACAGTTTCCGGTCCAGTTCAGAAGAAGAGACGGCTCACCGAACCTTCTCTAACAAACGTTGTAACAGATATAGGCACCACAGATCCCCAGCAAAATGTGACAACAGCGCACAACAGAAACTGTAATGTAATAAGATGAAGAGTGGTGGAAGGGTGACACGGCGGTCACCGCAAAGATGTCTCACAAACACAGACACAAAATCATCACCCGCAGCTTCAAACATACGTTTAATATTCACTAAACTCTCGGTCATGTGCTCATACAGTTTGCACTACTTCTCATACTTGCACTAATGTTTGTATTACATCACTGCCTATAATCATAATACTGTTTACATTCTCTGTTTACATTTATTAATACTGTTTACTTTTATTACTACTGCTTACATGTAATTACTACTGTTTACATTTACACTACTCTAATATCTACACCACTGCTGGTACATATACAGTGTGCTCTGAACGGTCTTATTTAGGGATGCCCAATGTGCCTTACTGCATATGCCACTTTTTGCCTCTATAACAACATCAACTACTACCTCATACATATACTGTGTACATTAACTCATACGCTGCTTTGCCACTTTGCAAATGTCAATGCTAGAAACCTTTAGTTTATTTTAGTTATACTTTTTATACTCTTTTTTTATACTAGTATGCAAAAACTCAGGACAGTATTATGTTCATTAAATGTTTAATGTTTTAGTTTTAGAGTTGGTGTAAATTTTCATACTCTTATACCACTATGCAAAAACTCAGGACAGTGTTAGTTTTACTATTTTATGCTTATGTCTATTATTATATGTTTCAGTGTTTCAATGTTTAGATGTTTACTGTTGCACCGAGGGACTGAGAGAAACGCAATTTCGGTCCTGTGTATGTCCTGTACAGTACATATTGCAGATCTGACAATAAAGTTGACTTTGACTTTGACTTTGAAAAGTGAAAGAAAAATAAATTCTAACGTGAAATATACCAGACAATGCAGTGATTAGCAACTCCCGGACACTCACCAGCCAGAATTATCTTTTCCAAGGTCCAAAACACGGACACGAACTATGCCAACAAATACCGTGACAATAGGCTACACAAAAACAATTCAATAACCGTTCTAGGGATGCGGACGAGCCACCAAATGTAATAATATAGGCGGGCGGTCAGTTTACTGACTTACCTATATTTTAGATGAAAGGTCTGAGCAGATTTTATCTACACAAATCTATCATTAATATTCACGAGTTCATCCTTTTTCCGGTATTAAATTGCTTTAAAGTGATTTGACAAATGTATGAATGAATGAACTTATGTTGGTCCACCAGAAAATAGACCTTTTATTGAAACAATCACAAAAGTACATTAAACATTTGTATCGATATTAGCTCTGATTTACTAACTACCGTAGGCAAAAAATCAAATTAAACAAACAGACAAGTTAGGTTTAACTTTCCTGTTGACACATTTATTTAACAGATTAATGGCTTATGAAAAATAAGAATAAGGAGGAAGAAATAGAATGAAAGCTAAGTTTAACGGAAGTTAATTATTTTGAAATGACAAGGTGACACTTTTCTCCACACGAGTAAACAGCTGGGCTCCCGCACGCTCAACCCACATCCACAACTCGTTACCTGTTGACGCTTCGTCTCTGTAGATAAGAGTTGAGAAGTATCTGGACAGACACAATGGATTGTTTTGTCCAACAGCCGTCCAGTTGAAACTTCAGCGTGTGTGAGCTGATTCCACGATACGAGGAAACTCGCCTCTCTCGGCAGGAAACAAGGTGAACTCCTGACTGAGCTTTCAAAATAAAACTCCCAGAAAACAAATTCTTTCAGAAATGAGTGAATGAGGCAGAGTAAGGCTTTACTGTAACTCGGCTGAGAAACGTAGGTCTAATTGACAAATGACCACCACGTTTCCAGCTTCCAGAGAAAACCAAGTTGTTTAGTTAGTTCTCTCCAACGCACTAAAGTCAAAACGGAAGTTAGACTTTATATGGAGGGCGGAGTTTGCCCACCTCCTGAATGGCTACTGGCTGGTTTAACAAAATAACGGATGGATTTTTCATCCCCATAAGCAGAAGGTCTATGAAGGACAACAGGAAATCTGTTTATATAAGCGGCCAGATGGACTGGCCCGTGAAGTGAAAATTATGTCTAGCTTGATAGACAAAACAGAGAAGTCAAAAGTTTCCTTGACTTGTACCTTGGGGCATTGGGGCTGGAGGGGGGGAGGTTGGGGTTTGGGGCACCGGGGGGTTGGGGCTGCTTGGGCGGGGAGGACCCTGTCTTCGACCTGGGGAGGACCGGGGGGGTTCTGGGGGATATCTGCTAGGGGCGGCATGCGGGCCCTCGGGTGGTCGGTGGCGGCAGTCATGGGTCGCCGGTCGGTGACCCGGCTGTGCTGGGGTGGTTTCGGGGCGGGTGCCGGGGGCTTGGGACTCTGGGGACGTGTCGTCCCCGGGCTTGGGCCTGGTGGGGATCGGGGATCGTGGGCTCTGGTGGGCGGGTCGCCGGGCATGGGCTGACTGGCGCTCTGGTGCCCGGCTCTGGCCGGGGGCCCTCGGCTCGCTGGTGGGTTGGGGGTTCATATGCTGGGGGGTGGGTGTCTGGGGGCGTGACTGGTGGCCAATGGGAGGGGGCGGGCAAACCCAGCCTGGGTGTCTAATGTGTTATGTGTTCTGAAAGTTGTTAATATGAAGGGTGGGTGTAGTATTTCTTCTGGGGTGGGGATTGAGTGGATGTCCTTGATGATGGTCTTGGACTATGCTTGGCCGGTGTGCGGGCCCTGGTTGGGGCCTGTTCTTGGTGCTTCCTGGCTCTGTCGGCGGTTGGGCGGGCGCTCTTGGCCGTGTCGTCCATGTGGGATTTTGTGTCCTCTTGGACGGCGGGCTGACTGCGGTTCGCAGGGGTCACGGCGGCCCTGGTGGGTGTGGGCTGTTGGTTCTGCTGTTGGCGGCCCTCGGGGGGCCTTGTCCCTCTCTGGTCTTGGCTCAATGGCCTGGCGGTCGGAGAGGTGTTTCTTTTTCCTCGCTCCTTGGGTGGACCTTGGCGAGCTGGGGGGGTACGCAGGGTCAGCGGGGGAGCTGACTCGCTGTGGGAGCACTGTTCCTGCAGATATTTTTCTCCCCATCCCTCAACACGCACCTCCGCCCTCTTCATCTTAAATTAATACATGTAGGGAATTTGAGTCTCGGGTGTGCTGCAATGGTTCTACATCTCTGTTGTTCAGAACACCTGGGACTCAATTTTATATACACTTTAGACATTCATTCATAAACTTCTTCATAAAAGTCACATATAGGGAATGGATTGAGCACTATGGCTATGGGTGGCGGGATGACACCAATCTCACCCCCATGCCTATGCTCACTCAACATTATGCATTTAGACAATTAGGGCTTGGGTTAGAGTTGGAGTGGAGGGGAAACTGGTACAATGCCAGCCTTTGCTCCTTCTCTTTCCTTTTTAAGTACACTTTAGAACAACACTCACCAACAGTACATTTGGGGACGGGGTGTGTGTGTAGTGATACACCTCGTCTCTGATATTTTAGGGTTCACACCTCTCTGAAACTCTCAGTGTTACACTTGCTTGAAGCTCAAGGAGACAAGTGGACACTATATTTTGTTACAATTATTTTGAATTAATGGACACTAATTAATCAGATTGAACTTTCTCTTTAATGTGTGTTAATTCAGAATTGATCAAACAGTATACTTTTTGTCATTTCAATGATGATCTGTTACTTGCATGAGTTTGACCTTCTGCTGGTTTTATTTCTGCAAGAGCAAGCAGGCTCTGTCTCTAAGGCAGGAGTCGGGGTAAGAGCTGTTCTCTTCCTTCTCTGTTTTGTCTATGAAGTTAGCCATAATATTCTCTGTGCTCACAAGCAGGCCACCTGGCTGTTTATGTAAACAGTTTTCCTGTTGTCCGTCAAGAGACTTTCTGCCTATGGAATTAAACTTCCATCTTTTATTTTGTTAAACCAGCCTGTAGCCATTAAGGAGGTGGGGAAGACCCCGCCTCCCATATAAAGTTCATTTCCTGCATTTTTAGTTAGTTTTTGGAGAGAACTAACTGACAACTGGTTCTCTCTCCTCTGAAAAAGCTGGAGACGTTCCGGTCATATATCAACTCGACCCACGTTTCAGCTGGAATCATAGTAAAGCCTTACTGTGATCCTTTCACTCATTTCTGGAAGAATTTGTTTTCTGAAGTTTTACTTTGAAAGTTCAGCCAGTGCGATTGGGGCCTGTTCCTGCCGGTGAAAGCGTGCTCCCGCTCGTCTGATCCAGATATACACGCACGAAGTCATCTGGACGTTCACTGGACAACACAGTCCGTTAGTGTCCACAAACTTCTCAGTCCTCACCTCGCAAGACGTCTCGTCACCAGGTAAAGAGGCTTGTTTGTATGCTGCACGTGTGAGAAGCCCAGCTAAGACCCGTATGGGAAAGCTTGCCACCCTGGTTGTTTTCAAAATAATTAACTTCCGTTAACTTAGCTTCCATTCATCTTCTTCCTCCTATTTTCTTATTTTTCATAAGCTTTAATCTGTCAAGTAATGTGCCAACAGTTAAATCCTAACTGTCTGTTTGTTTTAATTTGAATTCTTGTCAACGTAGTTATTAAATCAGAGCTAATATCGATACAAATGTTTAATGTAATTTTTGTGATAGTTTCAATAAAAGGTCTATTTTTTGGTAGACCAACATAAGTTGGATTCCCTTGTGAAGTTACATTTTTCCTAATTACAGTAAAAGCAATTTAGTATCGGAAAAAGGAAGAACTCGCGCATTTACAATAATGGTGGCTCAGTAAGTGTTTAAATACCTTACGCCACATTATTTTCATTACATTTGGTGGCCGCATACGGTCTTATTTCATTACATTTGGTGGTTCGTCCGAGTTCCTAGAACGATTATTAAGTTGTTTTGTGTAGCTTATTATTGTTACGGTGTTGTTGGCATTAGTTTGCATCCTGTTGTGGACTTATGGAATGGTTTTGGCTGGTGAGTGTCTCAGAGATTGCTAATCGTGGCATTGTCTGGATTATTTCCCGTTAGAATTATTTTTTCTTTCACTTTTGAACGTGTGCATGAAGTGCGGTTGAATGTTTTGTCTGTTTTTGTGAGACGTTTCGTTACGTTTCGCGAGGCTGCATGCATTTTTCTTTGTTGTGACTGCCGTGTCACGGCTCTGCTTCATGTTTTTACATCTGCGGTTTGCTGTTAAACGTCTGTTTCACACATTATTATGCTGCTCCATTAAGTGCCTTTTTCTGTTACGTGTTTTTGCTTGAGGTTCGGGTGATCCCACTCAGCTTTTGGGCCGGACCGAGATCCGGTTCAGAGTGACGTAAAGTCCGCTGTTGTACACAGTAGCGTACTGCCTTCTCTGGAGGGCATGGGAGTTAGCCTGGATGTGTTGAGCTCATTTACAGAGTTTTCTACGGTGTAAAAATACGTTTATTTTGTGATAGTGGGTCTAGAACCTTGGGTCGAGCTAATGCTAAAAGCGGTACCGGGACAAGATGGCTGCTTAAAACGCTGTGATTGGTCCATTGTGTATCGTGTTCAAGAACGTTGGTTTCTGTAGACTGCTGGTTGTCAGATTCATTTATGTACACATTTCTGACGGTTTATTTGTGTTGCTCGTTTCTATGCACGTGATATCGTCGAAGACTGGCTTAACCGCGGTGTTTTACGATGTTTAAAAGTGTTTTAGAACGTTAAAAAGTCCGTTCCTCGCTAGAGTTCAAAAGACCGCAGGTCCGTGAACGCACCGCTCGAACGGCACGTCGCACGTGAGTGGCGTACGGTTAAGAAGACTCCATTTCCCATGAACGCTTGGGTTTTTGAACTACTGTTCTGTCTTCGCTGTGATTGGTCGATTACGCTGTAAGTGTTGACGCTTGCGCAGTGGGTGAAGCCCCGCTCCTCGTCAACTTTCACTTCAGCTGCTTG
>JBBPBX010003056.1:47242-69249 GCA_038048925.1 Garcialebias charrua | reverse complement strand
ATAAGCACAGTCTGTAGATGTCATTTCAGCTCGGCTCCATTCTGAAAGCACACGGAGACCTCTTGGGGAGGGGGGCAGCGAGTTCTCAACAGCTTTTCACTCCAGGAGAAGATTTGCAGACAGCCTTCTTTTTCCAAGGTTGCTCACAGTCCAGATTAGATTAGTCGCTTATTTATTTTCAGGCCAGGCTACAGTGTACTTTTGACTGCAGCCTTGAAGTCCAGGTGCTGTTCAGGTCCAAATCGTCGAATCATGTGAGGTTCCGAGCTACAAATCCTCGACTGTGCCTGATGGAGCTGTAAACGAGTCCCAAAGCGCACCGCAGGTCCGCGGCTGTCAGCTCGTACAACAGCTGGCTTGTTGAGGTCATAGCCCGGATCAGAGAATCTGGTTGAGCAGGGAGTCTCGCCAGCGCGTTGATCGCCGCGGCCGCCTCCCTCAGCTTCCAGTAGCAGAAAACATCAGCCGATCCCAAAAAGCAGATCAACTGCAATATTCCAATAATCCACAAAACTTCAACGTCTTCGACAGAGAGAACGGTCAGACACATTGGCCACGAGTCCATAGTGTATCCCACCGCATGCGTGTCGAAGGGGCAATCCGCCTCTCCTGGTCCGGTGCGTTTCGTTAAAATTTTTTTTATTAATTAGACGGTGGAATACAGTTTATTCCATTTCCAAAACCTAAACTGAGTCTGGAAAATTTTATAATATGGATAAAGCCCTACGGCTGACCTCATGATCAGTTGAATACAACAGTGATAATCAGGAAGTACCACTTGTTCGTCTGTACGAAGGTAACGGCAAGAAAATCCGAAATTTTCTGTCATAATTACATTGTATGCTTAATGGTTAAATTAAAGGTATTGTGACATGATTTTGTAAATTTGAATATTTGTAAGAACATATATATCTTATATCATTGAGCTCTGGTCGTTTTTGCATAATAAATTATAAATATATTAAATTTTTATTCCAAGTTATGGTAGTTTTTTTCTCTGGGATACGCCCCTAAAAATCTGCGCATTTCCGCAAAATGTCATCTTGACGTGACAACGGGAAGGCACGCTCCAACGTGCATTTAAATAATAATGGCGGAGCATGTCCTATCGCGTCTGAGATATCATTTTGAGACAGTAAATCTTCCAAAACTCTCATTAATAAACACTCCCTGAATAAAAAAATTACAGATGTTACCTGATGGCGCAGACATAATTTAAAAATGCATACATAGCAACGTGTTTGCTCCGGGCTCTCGGCTAATTTTTTTAGAAGCTATCTTGGCTAACAAGAGTCCCTGACACCGGTCACGTCTGAGATATATCATTTTAAGACAGTAAATCTTCCAAAACTCTCATTAATAAACCCTCCCCGAATAAAAAGAAACGAGATGTTACCTGATGGCGCAGACATAATTTAAAAATACATACATAGCAACGTGTTTGCTCCGGGCTCTCGGCTAATGTTTGTTAGCTGCTATCTCGGCTTATTACCGGTCGCGTCAGCGATATATCATTTTAAGACAGTAAATCATCCAAAACTCTCATTAATATCCCTCCCCGAATAAAAAGAAACTACAGATGTTACCTGATCGCGCAGACATAATTTAAAAATACATCATTAGCAACGTGTTTGCTCCGGGCTCTCGGCTAATGTTTGTTAGCTGCTATCTCGGCTTATTACCGGTCGCGTCAGCGATATATCATTTTAAGACAGTAAATCTTCCAAAACTCTCATTAATAAACCCTCCCCGAATAGAAAGAAACGAGATGTTACCTGATGGCGCAGACATAATTTAAAAATACATACATAGCAACGTGGCCTGTATCGCGGCTATTGTGTTAGCTATCTGATTCGGCTAGCTTGTTAGCAGCGAACAAACATAATCTGCCGTGATAATTGGCTTTATACACTCAAAGTGTATAAAGTAAAACAACATGAACTCACGTAAAATAAATAGTTTATAATCTAAAACACTACACACCTCCGATTATGTTTACACAAAGACTTACTCATCTCCTGGACAGTCTTCCGATGGTCCCTGCGTTGTTTCGACATGGTAGCTCCTGGGACTTTCTTCTGTAGATTTTCTTTTAAAAATAGTAGGAATAGCATCCGGTTTTAAAAGTCTTCTGAATCTTACTGGTAATCCTAAAGATTCTTTTATACCAGGTGCTGAAAACAATCGGCAGTGAAATGGTCGCTGCAGACATACGACTCCTGGAACCCACCGGTCCTTGTCTGGTCCATTCTTGACAAAGTTTGTCATCTTTTGGAAATTTGTGAAGGCTCACTTGTTCACTGCTGATATTAGAACACACAAATGCGCTACAACGTGACGGCATTTTTCAAGTTACACAAATAAAAGAGGCGATCCTTCAGGAAATGAATCTGTATGGCAAGCAGTTAACACACCTAACAAACGGGCAAGGCTCTGCCTTCTGCCCGTTGTCACGTCACACTGATGTGTCACGTCACACTGATGACGTATTGCGGGAATGCGCGGAATTTTAGGGGCGTATCCCAGCAAGTACCAGAGAAAAAATTAGCATAATTTAGAATAAAAATTTAATATATTTATAATTTATTATGCAAAAACGACCAGAGCTCAATGATATAAGATATATATGTTCTGACAAATATTCAAATTTACAAAATCATGTCACAATACCTTTAAAGGTTAATGCTTAAAGCTAGTTGTGCTTTGTTTTGTGTATTTTGTATGTACAAAGTAGATATATGTTGTAACTTCTGGTTGCATAAGTTTAGTCTTTGCTATGATCAGTTAACACTAAACTGATTTTGAACAACGTTTATTAGGTTGTGAAATGGAAAGCAGAGCGTTACGTCTGTAGCATCTTAGCTAGCACATCTGTATTGCGCGCCGCTAGCTTAGCGTTACTTTTTGTTGTGCCATTAACTCTAAAATAGTTATTGAATCAGGTGTTTGCTTATGTAGGTAATCATAAATGTTTAAAACTCCATTCAGTTACACCAGAATGCAGGAAATGGCATCTACTTTATTCAAAAATTTCTGGGAGAGGACCCCCAGGCCCACCCATCAGTGTGTCTCCTCCCCCACACATTACAAATGCTTCTGATGCTAATGGCCACCACACTGTTCAATCCAAGAGCCATTGTCAGCACTGGGGGCTAAGCAACCTTCTAGAATCGCCCCTGGTATAAACAAACTATTTATAAGTATTGAATATGAACCCACTGTAATCACAAGTCAGATAAATACACACTATTTAACCCACTTGATGTTTCTAGGGGAGTGGTGGTATAGAGGTTGGAGGATATATACATGGCAGACTCAATCCCTGGACTGACAAGAAAAACTTGGGAAGCACCCACATCTGCTTCCACCATTATTGACACACTCTAGTCCCTTGAGCAAGGATCTTAACCCTCATCCGTCTGCTCCCCGGGTGCCCTAGATGACAGGCATCCCTCTGCTCCACCCATGGAGGCTGTGGTATCTCGGTGGTTGTGTCAGGACGGGCATCTGCTGTAAAACAGTTGCCAAATCTATGTGCAAGCTTGCTTGAAGAAAAGAGAAGGCAAAAGAAGAAGAAAAGTTTTCTGTAATTTGCCTACTCATGAAAAACAGAATGAATGGTTAAATGTTCAGTTCTCCATTAATGAATAAAATAGTGTAAATGATGTTGACCTTTGAAAGAGAATTATACCTAATTAAAAAAAAATTATAAAAAAGAATGGGTACAACGCATATTTTTGTTCCACTGCTGTGATCATCCTATAGATTATAGAAGGTTCTCTAGCCTCACACTGAAAAGCTCCACAGTGACTGGTCTGAATGACTATAGACCGGTGGCTCTCACCCCGATAGTCGCTAAATGTTTTGAGAAACTGGTCATGTCCCACATCAAGACAACCGTCAACATCAGCGAGGACCCTCATCAATATGCATACCGCGAGAACCGATCAACAGAGGACGCCATCTCCTCTGTGGTCCACACTGCTCTCACCCACCTGGATCAGAAGGACTCATACGTGCGTCTGCTCTTTGTGGACTTCACATCTGCCTTCAACACCATGATCCCCCAAACTCTGATAGACAAACTATCCACACTTGGACTAAGCCCCTCCATCTGTAACTGGGTACTAGACTTCTTAACAAACAGACCACAGTCCGTGAAGATCCACAACTTCTCCTCCTCCACCATCACCCTCAGCACTGGCTCTCCTCAAGGATGTGTGCTGAGCCCTCTTCTGTTCACTCTGCTCACATATGATTGTACAGCCACACATCCAGGCTGTCATATTGTTAAGTTTGCAGATGATACAGCTGTGGTGGGATGCATCACAGATAATGATGAATCCAGCTACAGACAGGAGGTGGAACATCTGGAGAGCTGGTGCAAAGAGAACAACCTTCACATGAATGTGAAGAAGACGAAGGAGATGATTGTGGACTTCAGAAGGAACAAACACACCCACACCCCACTGTATATAGGTGGATCTGCGGTGGAGGTGGTCTCCAGCTACAAGTACCTGGGTGTACACTTGAATGATAACCTCAGCTGGAGCAATAACACCACCAGCCTGATCAAGAAAGGTCATCAGAGACTCTACTTCCTCAGACGGCTGAGACGAGCTGGTCTGAGAAGCTCAGTCCTCACCTCGTTCTACAGGTGTGCAGTGGAGAGCGTCCTGTGCTCCAGCATCAACGTGTGGCATGGAGGCTGCACAGTTGCAGAGAGGAAAGCTCTACAAAGAGTGGTGAAGGCTGCACAGAAGTCTGTGGGAGTCAGTCTCCCCACCATCACAGACATTTACACCTCCAGATGCAGAAAAAGAGCCACCTGCATCATGAAAGACCTCACTCACCCAGCACACTCACTCTTTGCACCACTCCCCTCGGGACGGAGGTTGAGGAGCATCAAATGTAGAACCACTAGACTGAGGAACAGCTTCTACCCTGAGGCTGTCAGACTCATGAATAAATAAATAATAAGAATAAACACTGCAAAATGTCACATCATGTTGATACTGATCTGTTTCTTGTTGCTGCGTTCATCTGTGACTATCTGCGTTCATCTGTGACCATCTGCTCATGTTCGTGCTGCTGTTTATAATGATGTTTTTCTACTACATTAGGGCTTAGTGTATTACTAGCTGATGTCTCTCTTAGTTAATCCTAGATGTTATTATTGTTTTTCTCTTGCATTTGTTGTTGGATGTAACTGGGACCCTGTGTACATAATCTCGTTTTCAACACATGTACTACATGCGGTGCAAATGACAATAAATTGCATTTGACTCTGAATGCATTTGACTCTGAATGACAACCACTACCGGCTGACACATCCTTATGTTTTAGATAGACCATATACAGTATTTTAGAATTTGTTTTGTTTTTACGACTGTTTTAGCCATGATTTTTAATTAGTTTATCTGGTGCACTTTTAATTGGGTTTGTATTGTGTTTTTGAGCAAGACAAATCTCTATTTCATATGTTCCTGAAAATAAAGTTGAATGAATTGATTTAGACGTGAGGAAAATGTGTCAGGGTTTTTCTCCACAATTCTACCTTAGGATGAGGCATCAGATCGAGGAGCTCGATAAAAACATATTGATCACCTTATGGGGATTCAATCATTAAATTCACCCGTGAATTATTAGACTCAGCAGCTAAAGCTGATGCTATTGGTGGGCTGAGTGGTGTGATGGTGTAAGACTCTTTAGCAGTGACGAACCATGGTTATAAGTTAGGCCTTCAGTTCATATGTAATATTGAAACAACCTATTAAAAACTAATGGAATAAACAGATGCTGTCTGACTACATAACCTTATGTGTTGCAATTCAGAAACTCAACAATGTGCAGTGTTTCTCCTCTTTTTATCCATCAAGTTTGAAATCTTATTTATGGTGTGATTTTTTTTAACAGCCATGAACAACCTGAACATAAATGTGAACCCAACACTAAACTGAAAAGCCAACAGGGACGACCCATTTGAACACAGAACTTGAAAAATTCTACCCATTTCTGTCCCAAGATTAAACTGTAAATGGACTGTACTTATATAGCACCTTTCTATCTTATCAACAATCAAAGTGCTTTACAACACAATCTGTGCCCTCATTTACCCATTCATACAGCACTCTACTAAATCTATACAAAGATTAATCAGAGCGTTGTCTCGTTCATACACTGATGGGACACACATCAGAGGCAATGAGGGGTTCAGTGTCTTGCCCAGGGATACTTCAATATATGACTGCTAGTGGAATCGAACCCCAAACTCTCTTGTTGGAGGAAGACTTCTCTAACCACTCAGCCACAGCTGCCCTAGATTACCCAGCATGCTCTGCGACTCACCCAGTCTCATGTTCAAGTAGATGTGATTTCAATAACTAAGACTAAAATTTAACAGTAACCCACAGAACTTACAGTTTCTGAAAATGTTCATGTAATAAAACCAAAACACAACTTTAATTTTGAAAATTACTAATGCAAACCTAAATTTGATTTGTACCATTCTTTATAGAGCAACTTCAATTTCAGTGTGGATCTAAGAATTTACAGGTTTCAATTGGATGTATCATAAAGCTTCACATGGTCAGAAAAAACACTTTGCAAAGCCTTCCCGAAAGCCTGAGTCCAGTGTTTAGTCCAACCCACTTTATATCAGCATTCTGGTTGGATTCTTTTCTTACTCATTATTAAACTAATTAGACTCTGACTGAGTTCAGCCTTCTCTCCTGACAGTGAAGTCCTAACCAATGAGGGTCATGTTTCTGCCTAGAGACAAACATGTAAATTTATCTGATGGATTAACTGTGTTTTCATGAATTATCAAAGTCTGGGTGTCAACTTCACTTTCCTTCATATCCCAGAACAATAATGCCACTCAATCTGCCTATTTTCACCTTAATAGCATTAACATCTCCATCCTTCTCACTGTACTATCATCCAGTGTTACAGTTTTGCAGCATCCCAGTTTGATATTCTAACTCCTTTCTGGCTTCCTCAATAAATCCCTTCACAAGTTTCAGATGGTTCAGAACTCGGCTGCTTGTGTCATCACCCAAACCCCCCCCTATGATTACATCACTCTCGTCCTGCAGCAGCTTCACTGGCTCCCGGTCAAATCTTGTGTCATTTTCAAAATTATTTTATGAACCAGCCATCCACAACCTCACCCCACATTTATCTGACCTTCTGCATATCTCCATCCCCTCTTGCTCCTTCATATCTGCCTCCTCCCTCCACCTGTCTCTACCTCCTGCCCACCTCACCACCACGAGGAGGGGAGCTTTCAGCTGCTCTGCTCCTCGACTCTTGACCCTCTGACAAACAAAACATCACCGCTCTTTCACTGTTCAAAACTGCTCTGAAAGACCTATCCTTCTTAATCTACTCAGGTGTTCTTTCCTTTGTAATGTTTGATTTTTTTTGGTATTTTTAAACTTATTTTCACCCTTGTTTTTCTGATGCATAATTGTTTTGATCTGTACAATGTCCTTTGTAGGATTTCTAGTTTTTCTCCTGTAGCCTTCCTACATCAGAAGACACCAAACAGATCTGCACCTGAGGACCGTTCACTTAATGAGCTGCTGGGGTACTTAAGGCAGTTGATCACCGCAATCTGATGCTGGCACATTATCTGCCAATCAATCGGTAGTTGTGTTCCTGGCCTGTACATTATTCCTTGTGTATTGTGAAGGCTAATCTCTACTTCGTGTTATAGCTTTGACTCCTGCATTCCTCCTGAGCCTTGGACCACTCTGGTTATCTCCTGAGCCTCCTCATGATCTTTCCATCTTGCCTTCCTGTTATGACCGGTAGAGTCAAAACATATTCAATGGACACCGGACACAGAAAAAGATTTAAATAAAAAACTTTATTAAACTAAAACTAATCGTCTCCAGGCTGTAGGCAAGGTCCTCCCAGGCTTCTCCCTCCAGGTCTGGAGCGTCTTCTTCTGGCCCAGCGTCCAAAAGGAAAGAAAAAATTAAAGTGACAACAGAAAGATGGATCGGTGAGTCTGGCCAAAAAGAAAATAACGTTGCTCAGGCAGATCCAACCCTGTACAGGGCCGTCGAAATCCCCCAACCGACTATCTGCCTCACCAAAAGTCCTTCTAAACAAAGAAAAGCGATAACAGGACTACCAAAACTCACCTGGTCATCAAAGTACAAAATAACGAAGAAAAACAGTCTCTCACTGCTCACAACAGCTGCCCCCTCTCAGACAGCTGCACAAAAGCTGTCCTCAGCGTCCCCAACGCTCACTCTGGCCACAGCGGCTCAGATCCACAACTCTAGACTGGGCTAGAGCTTCTACATGCACTCAAAGTGCTCCAGCACACACAGTACTCTAACTAAACAACTAGAGACCCTCACGAGCATGTAAATGCTTACTTCAACTCCTTAAAGGAGCTCAAAACACAGTGGCCAAGGTGGGTGGAAATACACCTCTGAAACACATGTACAAAAATACAGCACAATGGCTGTCATCAAACTTGGTTACCTTTTAAAATGGCATCCAAGTCACTCCAACAAGATTCTTCTTGTCACAAAACCAGCCTCAGCTGGCTCCCAACACTCTGCTAGGCTTTCAGCAGAAACTCCACCAAACAAGCCTCTCTGATGGTTCACATCAGCTTGTTCCTTCACAACTCCGCCTCATCACGAGCAACTGCATCTGCTCCAACAAACACAGCTCTAGTTTGCACCAAAGCTGCCACACGAGCAATCCTTGCTCCACATGTGCTATTAGACAGCTCCAGAACTTAAGAGACTTAGCTCAGACACAACTCCCTTTCAGGAGTACTCACCAAATGGTCAGGGTGGACGGAGAACATCCCTGATCCCAACAATCTGCTTCACAGATCATTCCACAGAAGCTCTGCTTCTCTTCATCAAACCTCTTCTTCATTCATCAAACCTCCATTTGTTTCATCAAAACTCTGCCCTCTTTAGTGTCAAGTGTGTCAAGTGTCAAATGTTTATTGGCGGATTGCACGCAACTGAAAGGTGCATATCGCCACCTACTGAGCATGAGTGTGCAGCCCATGACCTCCGTCCCTAAATTCTGTTTATAATCTCTATGACATGTAAATATAGAAGTAGTGCTTTTCTTATTATTATTGTTTTGTCCTTATCCCCATCATGTCCTAGTAATCCTTCCAAGCTCCAAACTCTTCCTACCTCTATTACTTTCTTTTTCAGTTCCTTTCGTTCTTTTGAGAACTTAATGCATGACAGTAATACATGCTCAACACTTTCAGGGTTACCACAATGTCCACATGCATTATTAGGCCTTTCCCCCCAACATATACGGTACATATTGTCATTGAGACCAGTATGGCCTACTCTCAATCGCATAATAACGATCTTATCTCTTCTTCTTTTCCCTCTGATAGTCGTCATATTAATTGATTTCTGAATTCTATAATATCGTCGTCCATTACTATCTTCATCCCAGCTCCTTTGCCAGTATTCCATCCCACGTTTTTTAATCACCGACTTGCCCTCTCCTTTCCCAAATGGAATCTGTACAATTGACTCCCTATGAAGCGCAGATTTGGCAAGCTTATCCACCCTCTTTAGACCTCAGCCTAAAGCTTTTAAAGGCAGGATCACAGGTGATGCAGCAGCTCTGCCTAATCAAGCCTGATTAGGACAAGCTGAGTTAAAAAAGGTGCTTCTTAGCAGGCTGCTGGATTTTCAGCAGGCTGCAGCAAACATGCACACAATATGGGTTTAAAAACACTCATCCTCTCATGGTGCACCCTAGGGTACATAACACTTCCAAAACTTGCCCACCGGTTGTTTGAAACCTTCTGGAACTTCATCACTCTTTGCTTCTGGACGCTTTTTGGACTTTGCCTCTATGGCAGATTTGCCTACTTACAAAACTGAACATCAAAACCATCTCTCAAGAAGAAGCCTCCAACTAACTTTGTCCCTTCCAGTGATGTGCAATCAGGGGAGGCAAGTGAGGCACTGCCTCTCCTGTCATCATGACAAGTAAAATACTGACAATGATAAGAGAAAATACATGAGTTAGCAGAGAGGGCTGAATGAGGAGCTGGGTAAGGCTGCAGGCATGCAGCTGTCACTCCAATGACACCTCCAGTGCACGTTACACACGGGAATGTCTCCAGACATCTCTACAGAGCATGCACAAAACTGCTGATGTGTTGGAACTCCACATACATTTTAGACATAATTAATTTTTAAAAAGCTTACAGTAAAAAAGAATAATACAACAAGAGAAAAGTTTGTTGTGTATTATTCACATTACATCACATATCAAAAACGACGCTAAATTGTAAAAAAAAAATCTGTCAAAATGTCGAAAAGGCAGTCCAATTTACTTCTCCCCTCAACCCCCCACCTTGCCCCACTGACCCACTTGCTATTTACAGTCCAGCATCAATCGGTTTACAAATTAAAACCTGTTTGGCACTATATAAATTAATTAAATTGAATTCAACCTAACCCCAACCCACAAATGGCATTTCGGATAGGTCCTAGGATTTTGACCCTATAAGAAACTGGTGGTACCGACAATGGAGTATGTGTTGGCAAAATTTAACATGATGTTTGCTGAATATGACCCCGAATGGCAGACCAAAGAACATGAGGACAAGCGAGTACAAAAGTGATCTCTTATTTACAGTGCAGGAACTGGAATGGGCTGTGGAGAGAAGAGGGGAGGCGGTGAATATCCTAAGGTCCAAATGATTCTTTATAACAATTGTGCTGATAGTAGTATTTGTCCTTACTGTAGAATTTGTTTGCAGGTGACGTTGGAGTAATGGTTTACAGAGGGCGAGGTCCATAGAGATTGTGGGTCCAGTGGGTGAGTACAGATGAAGCTGAAGAGTGGTGAAGATGTTCAAAATGAAGTCCTTAGTTATGGGTTTGGTGTGCAGGGTTGGCAACCAGACACAGCCTTGGAGACGAGTGAGCAAGCAGGACTGGACAGGAGCTGAACAAACGGGCAAAGGCAAAACAGGTTAGTGCAGACGAGTCAAAACTAAGAGTCAGAGGCTGTGACAATATTACCCAAGGTAATCAATGTTCGAGCTTAGGCTGAACGTCTGGTTATGGTTTAAGTAGAGTAGGAGGTGAAGGTCTAGGAGGCAGGTGCAGCTAATCAGCTGATTAGCTGCAGAGTGAGGGTGCTGGAGGGGAAGGCAGGACTTCTACAGTACCCCCTCCTCTAGCATCGCCTCCAGGCGATCTCTTGTCCGGGTGGTCCCTGTAAAAAGAAGAGATAAGGGAAGGGTCCAGAATGAAGGAGCGGGGAACCCACGATCGCTCCTCGGGGCCATGGCCCTCCCAATCCACCAGGTACTAGAGTCGCTGACCCTTACGACGAACGTCCAGCAGGCGCCGGACGGAGTAGACAGGGTCATTGTCGATAAATCGAGGCGGAGGAGGAGGGTCGGCAGGAGGGTGAAGTGGGCTGATGGAGACGGGTTTAATCTGAGAGACATGGAACGTGGGATGGATTCGCAGGGTGGAAGGCAGTTTAAGTCAGACAGCAGCAGGATTAATGATCCTGACAATCGGGAAGGGGCCAATGAACCTGGGGGCCAGCTTCCTGGGAGTGTCCTTCAATTTAATGTCTCTGGTGGACAACCAAACCTTCTGCCCCACCTGGTAATCGGGAGCAGAAGAACGGTGGCGGTCAGCAAACGCTTGTTTTGTTCAGCCGTCCTGAGGAGAGCTGCCCTGGTCTGGCGCCAAACCCTGCGACACCGACGGAGATGATGCTGGACAGAGGGAACAGAAATGTCAGTTTCTTGTGAGGGAAATAAGGGCGGAGTGTATCCCAAAGAGGCCTCAAACGGGGACAAACCAGTGGCAGACGAAACTTGGGAATTGAGTGCATACTCAACCCAAGGCAGGTGTTGACTCCAGGAGACTGGGTTATGTTCAATAACGCACCTCAAAGCGGCTTCAAGCTCTTGGTTACACCTCTCAGTCTGCCCATTCGACTGAGGGTGATAACCAGACGTCAGGCTGGAGGTGGCTCCCAGAGCTTGACAGAAGGCCTTCCAGACTTGGGAGATGAATTGAGGGCCTCTGTCGGAAACAATATCAAGAGGTATACCATGCAGACGAAAAACATGTTTGACCATGATCTGTGCTGTCTCAGATGCTGAAGGTAGTTTTACTAGGGGTATGAAATGTGTAGCTTTGGAGAAACGGTCGATGATAGTACATACAACAGAATTACCCTCAGAAACAGGCAGTCCGGTGACAAAGTCCAAGGCTATGTGGGACCACGGATGCCCAGGCGTAGGGAGTGGAAGGAGGAGACCTGCTAGGGGTCTGTTAGTAGCCTTGTTACATGCACAAGTGGTGCAGGCAGACACGTATTGTCTGACATCCTTCTCCATGTTAGGCCACCAGAAATGTCTTATCGTCAAAGAGAGGGTACGACTCATACCTGGATGACAGGAGAACTTGGCTGAATGGATCCAATGGAGGACCTTGCTGACGGCTGCAGAGGGAACATACTTTCTCCCTGGGGGACCAGTGCCAGGGTCCGGTTCAGTCTTCTGGGCTTCCAGGATTTCTCTCTCGATATCCCAGGTCATGATTGCTACAGTGCAGGAGTGGGGCAGAATAGTCTCAGGTGATTCGGTCTCTGAAGAGGAGAACTGGTGGGAAAGAGCATCAGGTTTAATGTTACGAGAACCAGGTATGTATGTGATGGAGAAATTGAAGCGTGCAAAAAATAAAGACCAACGTGCTTGACGGGCATTGAGCCTCTTTGCTCCCTGAATGTAGGCAAGATTCTTGTGATCTGTCCATATCACAAATGGTAATTCAGCCCCCTCCAACCAGTGTCTCCATTCTTCAAGGGCCATCTTGATGGCCAACAGTTCTCTGTTACCCACATTGTAATTTTGTTCGGCAGGGGACTGACACCAAGAAAAGAAAGCACAGGGGTGGATCTTACCATCTGTAGGGGATCGCTGCGAGAGCACCGCTCCCACACCTGTAACGGACGCGTCTACCTCCATGATAAACTGACGATGGGGGTCCGGATGGGAAAGGATGGGAGCTGATGAAAAGAGTCTCTTAAGTTCCTGGAAGGCGGCCTCCGCCTCTGGGGACCAGACAAATTTACGGATGGGAGAGTTGAGTTGTGTCAGTGGAGAGGCTACCTGACTATAGTCTTTGATGAAGCGTCGGTAGAAATTTGCAAAGCCCAGGAACCGTTGGAGCCGTCTTCTGTCCTGGGGTATGGGTAGGGCTGGACGATATGGCCAAAATTTTTATCACGATATAGTTCTTAATTTCGGTCGATATCGATATAATTCGATATCGATATAAACAATATAAAAGCCTAAAAAAAACTATAAACTATACAAATAAATTGATGTTCACCTTGTATTTGTATTTAGCCTCCAAAAAGATGGAAATCACCATCAAATAAACATAAAATTCTCAACCCAATAATTCTGTCGGGTCATGGACAGTTTTTTATAGAAACGTTTCACCCTCCATCCAGTTTCCAGATGACCCAACTGAGAATTACAGGTATTGGATTTGGTACCTGGATTATTGAGCATGAACGTTCTCGGCATAAAATTCTCAACTGTGTCAATATTAATAGTTTTAACTTTAAACAAGAACTTTAAAATTTACAGCATTGAAATTCATAGTTAATTAAATAAAACTTTTGGGTATAGTTATTGATGAGAAGCTGACATGGAAATCTCATGGAAATTACTTAAGAATAAAAATAACAAAATCAATTACATTATTGTATAAAGTAAAATAGTTTTTGAATGACAAAGTTTTGAATATATTGTATAATGTAATGATTGTTCCATATTTAATCTGTTGTATTGAAGTTTGGGGAAAAGCATGCAAAACTATTACAAATCCTAATTTTATTTTACTAAAAAGAGCTGTAAGAATTATTATTAGGAAGTGCTATGGTCACCCAACAAATATATTATTTCATCAATTGAAATTATTAAAATGTTATGATTTGGTTGAACATAGTATTTTACAAGTCATGTATAAAACTAAAAAAAATATTACCCCCAAATATTCAATTACATTTTGTTTAAAAAGTTATTAAACCCTGAAGGGAATGTAAATGTTTGTAAAATCTTCATTTAGAACTAGTGTGAAGGAGCTGAGTTTTAAATCAGGAAACAGGATTGTGTTGATTTGATATCATCATAAACATTTATAAAACTATTTATATGTTTTAAAAGATGATTAAATCAAAGTTGTTGGGAAGGTGTGGTGCAGGTGAAGTGAAGGTTGTTTGTAGTTATTTTGTATTTTTTAAACAAGGGGCAGATATTATAACACTATTTTCGTCTTTCTGCACCTTTTCATTCAGTGTTTTTCTTTCTTTTTATTCTGATGAATCTGTTTTATTTTCAATAAAAAAAACATGCAGCACTGCTGGGGCTGTTTGTTTACGTCGTAGTTTCAGGGAAACGTTGGCTCAAACTTTATTCTTCATCTTCTGACTCTCATCATATTCTATCGAGTGGAAACTCTTCAGATTAAACAAGTTAGATGTTCCCACCGCTAGTTAGAACGACTCCGTCACGTTTTGAAAAATAAACACAAACCGAGTAAGACTCGCTGCAGATGAGACCTGCAGTTTAACAAAACCGAACTACGTCCACACCGACGAATTAGTCTTTCCTCTCATCAGTGATGTCGTCTCTTTCTCTTCGCTTGTGAAACTTTGTTCAGTCACATTCTGACGGTCATGAGCACTCGTTTGACTCGTTTTGAAGCGAAAACTTAACGCGCTTTGGAGACTAGCTTAGCTTTTAGCCTGCTACCGCTAACGCCTGCTGCTGGACTGAGCGCTGCGTAACAACGACGTCATCACGCACGTTTTGTGTCACAGCTTTTTCTGTCCGGGCGGGTTGTTGAAGCAGCCGCTCCAACCCGAACAGAAAGAGAAAAACGTCAGAAAAAGTTGTAAAATCCTATCGAAATATCGAAAATATGCTTAAACTTCATATCATCGTTATTGAATAAAAGTATATCGCAATATTTATCGTTATTGAATTATCGTCCAGCACTAGGTATGGGCCAATCTGCCACCATTTTTATTTTCTCTGGGTCGGATTGAACCTGTCCCTCTTCAAAAATGAATCCCAGAAAAGGCACAGAAGGCACAGAGAATTCACATTTCTCAGCTTTCACATACAGTTTGTTCTCCAAGAGCCTCTGGAGAACTGCTTTGACATGTCCAGTGTGCCGAGCGGAGTCTTTAGAAAAAATCAAAATATCATCATGATAAACAAACACAAAATCATCCAAGAAATCTCTCAGGACATCATTGATTAGGTTTTTTAAAACAGCAGGGGCGTTAGTGAGTCCAAAGGGCATGACCAAGTACTCATAGTGCCCAAGGGGAGTCTTAAAAGCAGTCTTCCATTCGTCCCCTTCTCGAATTCTCACTAAGTGGTAGACGTTACAGAGCTCAAGTTTAGTGAACATTCTAGAGTCCTGAAGCCGTTCAAACACAGAGTCAATTAGAGGAAGGGGATACTTATTTTTAATAGTGATGTTATTAAGTCCCCCTGAAGTCGATGCAGGGTCTCAAAGTCTTATCTTTCTTTGAAACAAAGAAGAACCCTGCACCGAGGGGAGAAGTAGACGGGCGGATAATGCCTGATTTAAAAGAATCCTCTATGTATTGCCTCATCGTCTCCCTCTCTGGGCACGACAGGTTGTATAGTCTACTAGACGGCAGAGGGGCACCAGGAAGGAGATCTATGGGGCAATCATAGGGTCTGTGAGGTGGTAGGGAGATGGCTTTCTGTTTACTAAAAACTGGGGCAAGCGCATGATATACGGAGGGCACTTTGGAAAGGTCAATCTCTTCCTTACTGGGGGGTGAGACAGAACCAGAAGAGATGGCAGAACGTAAACAATCGACTAAACAAGCCTCACCCCAATGTTCAATCATGTTATTTTTCCAGTTAATCTGGGGATTGTGTTTTAACAGCCATGGGTAACCTAAAATCAATTGGGGCTTAGGGGAATCAAAAATGAAAAAAAAAAAATCAAATTTTTCGTGATGTTACCTAACAGCACCAGGTGAATGTTTTGAGTCCAGTGGGAGATGGAGGTGATGGTCTGTCCACTGAGACCTCTGACACTGACAGAGCTGTTTAAAGGAAGCATTGGCAGGTTAAGAAACTTCACAATATTCAAGGAAATCAAATTCTGTTCTGTACCAGAGTCAATTAAAGCCTGAGTGATAAAATTATCTTTGTCAAAATAAACGGTAGCAGGGAGACAGAAGTTTTTCTCAGGAGTTGTAGTTAAATTACCCACCAATATCTCCTGATCTATTGGTGGTTCTGGCCTTTTGAACGGAGCTGACAGTTTTTCACGAAGTGACCACTCTTTCCACAGTAGAGACACTCATTAGCAGATAATCTGCGTTGTCTTTCCTCAGTGGAGAGTTTTGCCCGACCCACCTGCATTGGCTCTGGTTCGGGGAAGACTGGTGTCGGGGAACTACTTCCGGTTGAGGGGCGGTCCCAGGAGTTGTAGTCCCTCCCTTTCTAATTTACGTTCTCTATCTCAAGTGTCGATTCTAATTGCGAGACAGATCAGGTCTTCTAAATCCTGGGGAGGCTCTTGTGTGGCGATTAGGTCCTTAATGTTGTCATTAAGCGCATTTCGGAAAGCGCTTTTTAGTGCGATCTCTCCCCAGCCTGACTCTTCCGTGATCACCCGGAAACAGATGGAGAACTCTGCGACAGATCTTGAACCCTGTCTGATTGTGAATAATCTATGTTGTGCTTCCTCTTGCAACAGAGGGTGATCGAAGGCTAGCTTAAAGTCTCTTATAAAGTTTGTGAAGGACAAGGAGGACAAAGAACGTGAGCGGAGGTGAGCGGTGGCCAAACTGCAGAGCGTCGCCTTTCAGGGCAGTGACAATATAGGAGATGCGGGACGAGTCGGAGCCGTACCTGAATTCTATTGTCGAGGTAGCTTATCAGAGTTGTGGCTGCAAGGTTGTTGGTGCCTGTCGTGGTGGCAACCCTCGAACCCTGGTGGTGGACACCGGCGGTGAGGGATGCTGTCAGGCTGAAGAAGGAGTCCTATTGGGCCTTTTTGGCCTGTGGGACCCCGGAAGCAGCAGATAGGTACCGACAGTCCAAGCGGCATGCGGCTCGGGTGGTTGCTGAGGCAAAAACTCGGGCGTGGGAGGAGTTCGGAGAGGCCATGGAGAATGACTTCCGTACGGCTTCGAGGCGATTCTGGTCCACCATCCGGCGTCTCAGGGGGGGAAAGCGGTACGCGACCAACACCATTTATGGTGGGGATGGCGTGCTGTTGACCTCAACTCGGGATGTTGTGAGTCGGTGGGCGGAGTACTTCGAAGACCTCCTCAATCCTACTGGCACGTCTTCCACTGAGGAAGCGGAGCCTGGGGACTTTGGGTCGGGCTCTCCAATCTCTGGAGCTGAGGTCACCGAGGTGGTTAAAAAGCTCTGCGGTGGCAGGGCTCCAGGGGTGGATGAGATTCGCCCTGAGTTCCTTAGGGCTCTGGATGTTGTGGGGTTGTGTTGGCTTACGCGACTCTGCAATATCGCGTGGACATCGGGGGCAGTTCCCTTGGATTGGCAGACTGGGGTGGTGGTTCCCCTATTCAAAAAGGGGGACCGTAGGGTGTGTTCCAACTATAGGGGGATCACACTCTTAAGCCTCCCTGGTAAGGTCTATTCAGGGGTTCTGGAGAGGAGGGTCCGTCGGATAGTCGAACCTCGGATTCAGGAGGAGCAATGTGGTTTTCGTGCTGGTCGTGGAACACTGGACCAGCTCTACACCCTCAACAGGGTCCTGGAGGGCGCGTGGGAGTTTGCCCAACCAGTTTACATGTGCTTTGTGGACTTGGAAAAGGCATTCGACCGCGTCCCTCGGGGGGTTCTGTGGGGGGTACTCCGGGAGTATGGGGTACCAGGCCCATTGATATGGGCTGTTAGGTCCCTGTACGACCGGTGTCAGAGCTTGGTCCGCATTGCCGGCAGTAAGTCAGGCTCGTTTCCAGTGAGAGTTGGACTCCGCCAAGGTTGCCCTTTGTCACCGATTCTGTTCATAACTTTTATGGACAGAATTTCTAGGCGCAGCCAAGGTGTTGAGAGGATCCGTTTTGGTGGCCTTAGAATCGCTTCTCTGTTTTTTGCAGATGATGTGGTCCTATTGGCTTCATCAGATCGTGATCTACAGCTTTCGCTGGAGCGGTTTGCAGCCGAGTGTGATGCGGCCGGGATGAGGATCAGTTCCTCCAAATCCGAGGCCATGGTCTTGAGCCGGAAAAGGGTAGCATGCCCTCTCCGGGTCGGGGATGAGGTCCTGCCCCAAGTGGAGGAGTTTAAGTATCTCGGGGTCTTGTTCACGAATGAGGGAAAACTGGAGCGTGAGATCGATAGGCGGATAGGTGCAGCATCCGCAGTGAAGCGGGCGCTGTACCGGTCTGTCGTGGTGAAGAGAGAGCTGAGTCGAAAGGCAAAGCTCTCAATTTACCGATCAATCTACGTTCCCACCCTCATCTATGGTCATGAGCTTTGGGTTGTGACCGAAAGAACGAGATCTCGGATACAAGCGGCTGAAATGAGTTTTCTCCGCAGGGTGTCTGGACTCTCCCTTAGAGATAGGGTGAGAAGCTCAGTCATCCGGGAGGGACTCGGAGTAGAGCCGCTGCTTCTCCACATCGAGAGGAGCCAGTTGAGGTGGCTCGGGCATCTGGTTAGGATGCCTCCTGGACGCCTCCCTGGGGAGGTGTTCCGGGCATGTCCCACCGGGAGGAGGCCCAGAGGAAGACCCAGGACACGCTGGAGGGACTATGTTTCTCGGCTGGCCTGGGAACGCCTTGGGATTCCCCCAGAGGAGCTGCTCCATGTGGCTGGGGAGAGGGAAGTCTGGGCCTCCCTACTTAGGCTGCTACCCCCGCGACCCGACCCCGGATAAGCGGACGAAAATGGATGGATGGATGGATGGATGGGACGAGTCGGAGCCGTACCTGATGGGTGCTTGATTAAACGTGAGTTCACACTGGAGGAGGAAGCCACCCACCAGCTTGGAGTCTTCTCCAAAGAGTTCGGTAGGTCTGACATCAGGTTCGTGTCTGAATGTTGATACTGGGACTGCAACAGTTGGTTCGGGTGGACGGTATGGTTCGGGGCCCTTGATAGTAACGGCGGTGACTTGTTGTCCAATAGCATGTACCATGCTACCAAGTTCGCTCTGTTGGGAGAGGAGTTTAGTTAGAGTGTGCTCATTAGGTTCACTCCGGGCCTGTAGAGCTAATATTGCTTGGTCCCTCTGACTGTCTTTGGTCTAGCCTTGAGGGTCTGGTAGGCTCGAACATTCTAACATGATGTTTGCTGAATATGACCCCAAATGGCAGACCAAAGAACACGAGGACAAGCGAGTACAAAAGTGATCTTTTATTTACAGTGCAGGAATTGGAATGGGCTGTGGAGAGAAGAGGGGAGGCGGTGAATATCCTGAGGTCCAAATGATTCTTTATAACAATTGTGCTGATAGTAGTATTTTTCCTTACTGTAGAATTTGTTTGCAGGTGGCGTTGGAGTAATGGTTTACAGAGGGCGACGTCCAGAGAGACTGTGGGTCCAGTGGGTGAGTACAGATGAAGCTGAAGAATGGTGAAGATGTCCAGAATGAAGTCCTTAGTTATGGGTTTGGTGTGCAGGGTTGGCAACCAGATGCAGCCTTGGAGACGAGTGAGCAAGCAGGACTGGACAGGAGCTGAACAAATTGGCAAAGGCAAAACAGGTTAGTGCAGATGAGTCAAAACTAAGAGTCAGAGGCTGTGACAATATTACCCAAGGTAATCAATGTTCGAGCGTAGGCTGAACGTCTGGTTGTGGTTTAAGTTAGCCTGGCCCTCGCCTTCCTGCACAGCTCCGCTCAATTCTCATTTCCCTTACGAAGCGAAGTGAAGGACAAGGGTCTGGTTTTAACCAGGCTAGGTTTAAGTAGAGCAGGAGGTGAAGGTCTAGGAGGCAGGTGCAGCTAATCAACTGATTAGCTGCTGAGTGAGGGTGCTGGAGGGGAAGGCAGGACTCCTACAAAATTGGCCTTACAAAGTAATACATGCAAACACACACACACACACACATATTCTTGTTTTTTACATTTCAATAGGACCATGTGTTTTTAATCAGCAGTATAGGGACATAGAGGCAAGCAAATGAAAGTTGGACCTGGTAAGTCATTTACTCATCTATTACGTTGTCTGAAGCAGTGTTCTTCAAAGAGTCATGAGTTAGCCATGCAACTGGTCGCAGCATTGTGAATATTGAAAAAGCCTCCTGGATAGGAGTCGAAACGTTTTCTGCAACAAATAAAGTCCAGTTGATCTTGTATTGAACGCCTTTTTGATTTTATCATGTCCTGGACGACTGAGAATCTTCACCAGCATATTGTGAATATCATTAATGGAAGAAACAATAGAACTCTTGACAATTTAAATTCCAGCCCAGATTTGGTCTGTGGTACCAGGGGATTACAGTATCACCTGCCAGGACTACAGATTTTAAAAAGCCTGCATTTTAAATATGACATATTAAAATGATGTTTTTCAATTGTACCATGTGCATTTAATGAATGGTTATGTTAATAAGTTAACTAAAAGTGACAAATATCATGTAAACAAGGACAAACTGTGTTTATAAAAGAACAAAAACACGATAAAACAGCAAGCCTTTTCTAGCCATTCAGTCATGATATCGTCAAGGATTAATTTCATTTGAGGAAAAACAAACATTTGATCAAATTCTTCACTGGATTATTAACTGTCCAAAGCTTTTGATTTGACCCTAAAATACCCTGGATGTTTTAGTTGACAATATGTGTCAGTTCAACAAGAAACACAAATATAAAATGAAATCTGATGTTTAATGGTGTTTAAAACTATATACCGTATTTGGTCTATAAGTCTCAGCTTTTTACCTAATTTGCATGCCCTGCGACTAATAGAGAGGTGCGACATGTTTATGGATTCCCCCCCATATTTTTAGACCAATTTTTGGCTCAGATATGACCGTTTTTCATTTTGGCAAAAAATTATACAGTACCACTTTTGGCTGCTAGGGTACACCGACCGTTCCCACCTCATGTGTCCGACGACAGCCTCCTCTGGTCGGACTGACTCTGTCACAGCCCGGCCTCCTGCTCTGGAGCTCTGACACTTCCAGAGAGTCCACCGACCATTTCCAGCTCATGTGTCCGAAGGCAACCTCCTCTGGTCCGTCTCACTCTGTCGCTGCCCGGCCTCCTGCTCTGGAGGTATGAACTACGAAACCACAGGACAGATTTTGTTGAAACTTACAGAAAGTAATTACTAGGTGGACATTTACAAACTGTTAGCTCTAGGAGATGTTTAGAGCTAAAATTTGATGTTTTAGCAGTGTTGATTGTTAGCAGTTCGCTCCGTATTTACCGTAAACTGGTACTATTTAGATAAATAACTCATGAACTACAGGACAGATTTTGTTGAAACTTACAGAAAGTAATTATTGTACTACAAACTGTTAGCTATAGGAGAAGAGCTAAAATTCGATGTTTTAGCATCGTTGATTGTTAGCGGTTAGCTCTGTATTTAACATAAACTGGTACTATTTAGATAAATAACACATGAACTACAGGACAGATTTTTTTTAAACTTACAGAAAGTAATTACTGGGTGGACATTTACAAACTGTTAGTTGTATGAGATTTTTGAGCTAAAATTTTTATTTATAATTTATTTTTGCGGCGCGCATGACCATTTGGAAGACGTCAAAGCGAAACAATTTAAGTCCAGCAGATTTGACCATCACGTGAATATATTAAGGAACAGTTAAGCTCAGAAACACTTTTGCTATAATGTCAGCTAACAAATACATTTTTTAAGTGTTTATCCTAATAAATTTTAAAGAAAATGCTGCAGTCCCACCCGTGCGGGTGCACTAGCGAAGCTACTTTTTAAATCCAGCT
>JBBPBX010003056.1:25962-38414 GCA_038048925.1 Garcialebias charrua | reverse complement strand
TATATATATATATATATATATATATATTATATACATATACATATATATATATATATATATATATATATACACACATATATATATACAGCATACATATATATGGTGGGCATAAATACAGTACAGTAATATTATATTAACAAAATACTAACAATAATATGTTCATCTTACTTGTGAAAAGTTATCCCCCGGTCCCTGACATCAACAGTTTTCCGATTTGAACACGAATAAGCCGAGCAATGCGGAGGCATCTCTGTTGTTTTGGTGCAGCAAGGTTCGAGGGTGACAACTCCAAGATGGCCGCCCTAAATCCTGCGCGGGAGCAGGCTATGGGGTATCTAGTGTTATATATGATATCTATGGTTTCTGTGAGCAGAACTCAGCATGGAGGAACATGGAGGAAAAAAATGGTTCTGATTGGTTGCTTCACAATGTGGTGTGTTCATGGAAACTCCAAAATTAGATTTTCGTTTTGAAGTCATTGACTTTTTGTAATAAAAAAATCAACTGATTGCTCACACAGGGGCGCAATACTCAAACAGTAATTTGTCTGTCACATTTCTGGTTGTATTTTGAAGGAAATGCACAACAAAATCAATATAAAAACACTGCTTTATAAAGATTGGAGTCTCTGCTGTCCAACAGACTTGAATGCAACACCTCACATGCAGCTGTGCTTTGTTTAAAGAGGCTATTTATAGACATAACGTCCAGCCACAAAATCAATATAAAAACACTGCTTTATAAAGATTGGAGTCTCTGCTGTCCAACAGACTTGAATGCAACACCTCACATGCAGCTGTGCTTTGTTTAAAGAGGCTATTTATAGACATAACGTCCAGCCCGCATCTTTGCGGGCTTAGACCCCAGAGGGTTTTAATATCACTACAGTGGTGTGTGTTGTGATATATCTGGTAAGTCAGATCAGATGAAATGTCCAGTCAGTAACTGTTATCCAACAAGGAGATCATTTAAGTTAAAGTTTCATTTCTATTGTGGTTTGACTGCTGTATTTTTAAACCTACTTAACACAAAATTAATGTCATTCAGCTGTGAGGATGGAGAGAAGGAAGAGAAGATGACAGAGGAATCAGGACAGACTGGGGAAGGCAACAGGTTGGTCTAATGCAGGTGGAAGTGAGGGAACAGCTACTTAATCCCAAGCAATAACATGTAAACATTATTTTTAAAAACTGTATTAAGATCTGTAATTTTTACAACTAATATATGTTTTTTTGACCATATGACAGTGCAGAATGCCACAGACAAAGGGTGAAGGAGACAGACACGAGGTCAGTGATAGAGGAGACAAGTGATGACATCAGGTAGGAATAATTACATTAGGGAGGCAACAAAAACCTATACTGTACTGTATACCATGATGGTTTGAATTTCTGATGACCATCTTTCATTGTCTTCTTTCACGGAAAGTAACAGTTTAAATGTCATAAATGTTAAAACTCTGACATGGACTCCAGGCTGTTAAGATTTCATATTTTCGCTACATAAAATATTGAGCACTGATTACCACTACTGTTATATATTTTTACTTTATTAAACTTCTTATTTGTTTATGATTGAAATGATCACCTGATATAATATGTAACATAAAAAAATCTGTAATATTGCTACTGTATTTTCTAAGTGCATAACTAAGGGAGGAAAGCTGTATGAGGCGGCAGGTAAAAGGAGCGGGGGGCGTTGATGTTTTCGCATCCACCTCAAAAATATGTAGTTGCGCCCCTGACTATACAGATACTTTACATATAACTCACAAATAGTACACAATATACAGAAAGATTCACATACAATATTCACATGGGGGTTGTGAATGGGTTGGGGGTCACGCTGATGGATGTCTGATGATCAGCTGTTGATGATGGTGATGGCCTGGGGGAAGAAACTGTTCTTGTGTCTGACAGCCTTATATTATACAGGTAGTCCTCGAATTACGACGTTTTGCGGTTACGTCTCGCATCTCCCATAAAAAAAATAAAATAAAAAACATATAAAAAAATTATTTTGAAAGCCGAGTTCCGAGTTCCTTCCAGTTTTGATGGCAGCAGTAGCTTGACAGCAGAAGCAGCGGCACTCAGTGGAAAATTACAGAATACCTTATTGTTGGACTGAAGGATTAAGAGGCAGACCGGAGGCAGAGGAGGTTAGGAGGGGACGAGGAGGTTAGGAGGGGACGAGATAACATTCTAACAGAACTTACTGTAAACGCCCTGGACCGCGCAAAACACAGTCAGCTGCAGATGTTGGTGGAACAACGAGCACCACCATGCTAACACATGGAGGAAGGCTTCACCAGCTCCCAGTAAGAAATTAACTCTTTTTTTCCTTCATTATGGCTCCAAATGTATGTGTTTTTTGATAATTATGTAGGGTACTGTGTTAGGATAGGCAAAGTGCTTATTAATACAGTACTGTACATGTATAAGGTGCAGTATTTATGTATGTTCCGACTTACGTTGAAATTCGACTTACAACGTCACGTAGGAACGGATCTCCGTCGTACGTCGGGGACTACTTGTATTGTGGGATTTTGCTGTAGATACTGTACGCCACCACCTCTCATCTCCTCTGCCCTGTGCGCACACTCTCCTGTTACGCAAGGCTACATCACGCTGCTCTCAGCATCTGTGCACTTTATAGATCAGTCTCAATGACTTCTGTCTGCTCAGCACCTGTCACACTGGCTGTGTGAAGCTGTTTCACAGGTGTACATTTCCTCTGGATCTCAGCCTCCTGAGGGGCTCAGAGCTCACTCCTCCAGAGGAATCTCATCCTCCATGGCTCTACACAGTCAGTGTAGGTCATCTGTACAGCAGCTTCCTGGGCTTCTCCGTGCTCATTCATTCGTTTTTATCTGTATGATGTCTCCAGATTCTCTCCGATTCACTCTGTCCACAGAGTGGTGATGCAGATGTTTTAGTGAGCTCTCCATCCTCCCTCTTCTCACAGCAGCTGGGTTTGACATTTCAACCTTCAGTCTGATGCAGAAAATATTCTCTCTCTGCTGCTTAGCGCATCTCAGGCACACAGGTTCAGTGGTGCGTAATTACGCATGATTTAAAGGCTCAATCTGGATTGTTTCAAAGCGTGTAAGCAGATATCTGTGTGATTTTGGTTCTGAACAGACCCAGTGAGACGTAGACTATATCCTGCTTCTCCTTTAACCCACTAGCAGTAGCCTTAAAGGGCGAAGTCTATACAAAATAGAACGTTGGTTACGCACTGTAACCCCAGATTCTATGAGTATAGGCGCAGCCCTTTAAGATCTGGACCTCACTTGCTTCTAAATGGTTGACGAAAAACACTTTTTGGGAGTCTATTCCCCATCCCAGCACAATTCATATGGACTGGGGTGGGGCCCACAGCAGTGGGGCGTGGAATATAGTTTTCAGTGTTGCGCTGCAAGTGAAGGGTAAACTTTTAAGAATGTGAAAGGTTTGTAGGAGTGTGGGAAGTAGGAATGTGCGATATGGCCTAAAATTCATATCACGATATGTATTGTGAAGGGTGGCGATAACGATATATATCGCGATATGTTTTTGGTATAAAACTTGCAATAGGAATGAAAAAAAAGCATAGGGTGTCCTTTTGCCATAATTTATTTTGAAAACTGCTATACCACAAAATAATCTCTATTAAGAAAATTTCACTACTAGGTCCAGAGAGTTTTTAAATAATTAACAACTCAAGCATTAGGCTTCTTTCTTGTAGTGCAAAACAGTGCAAAATATATCTTGTGTAGTTTTAGCCATAAGTTTTAAACTAAAGAATATGTTGTTAACTCTTAACAGTTTCCAATATTGTCACTTAAGAAATGAACAGTAACAGAGCAGCATTTTACACTGAAAACACTTCACCCTCCAACCCTCTAGAGGGCGTCTCCTTCAGCTTTAAGGAGAGCTGACAAGGCAACCAGTTTCCTCTGTGGCTTTGACCAGAGGGTCTCGCAGTAAAATCACACAACACAGCGTTCTGTTCACAGATCAGAGGGCAGGTTTCTCTAAAGCTGACCAACGCTTATTTTAACTTTCGACAAAAAAAAAAACAACTTTCTACGGAACACAGTGTTTTGCGCATGCGTCCGAATATGGCAAACTACAGCAAGCCGGACGAAGTTAGCTTATAGCTTCGCTACTTAGCACTCGAAGAAAAGACTTTAACACCACTTACGCACAGTTTTCAACACAAAAAAGTATTGATTAACTCTGACAACTCTGATTGTACACTTCAACACCACTTATGCACAGTTTTAAACTGAAAAAAGTAAAGATTAAATCGGACAACTCTCATTTTCTGCGGTTAGCCGGTAGAAGACAGATCCCTATTGTAGGCTAAATTTCTATTGTTTCTACCGTATATCGTATATATCGCGCATCCCTAGTGGGAAGTGTTTATAAAGCCTTAAAAGATAAATAATAAAATAAATATAACACTGCTATTTTACAGATTTTCACCTATCACAAGGGTCTTTGGGACGTAAACCCCGCGATAGGTGAAGGATCACTGTATTTTCTGTTATTCTCATTACCACCTTTTGGTGTCACTCATCAGTTTCCTTTTTCTGGTTTGCCCTGATGCATGCTCAATAATCCAGGTAGAAAAATCTAAAAAAGATATAGAGGACCAGACTTAGCTTTTTTAGAAAAATCTAAAAAAGATATAGAGGACCAGACTTAGCTTTTTTTAGATTCTTCTGGTATGGTGAGTGAAATGAATCAGTTCATATCACTCTTTTCTGTCAGAATGCTTGAATATGTGTAAGACTCCTAACCATCATATTAGTAGTTTCAAACTCCTTTTAAACTACTGAAATAATTGATAAACTGCAGTTGACATCAAACAACAAACATACTTGCACACAATTACCATCACTGGCAACCTTCAGTGATAAAACATTACAGCAGTAATTAACTGTACTTCAAAGAAGAATCATAAGAATGACTAAACCATTGCAAATTGCAGTTACCACTATGAATAATGGGACAAACACCCTCTTCTTCATTTATGACCACCACAAGCTCAATACTCCCAAAAGTCAGCAGTCCAAACTTAACGCATCACCTTCCACATTTACTGAACTCTTCAGCGTACAAACATTGGAGTCGATCACTCACCATTTTGTTCTTCTTGGAGTAAGTCTTCTTCAGCAGCCTCTCGTTCATCCTCTCCTGCTCCCGCTGAGCATGATGAAGAAAGCCGTTCTCCAGGGGATCCAACACCGGCTGGACATTCTCCGCCTCCTTGTCCTCATCTTCCTTGTCTTGTTGCTTCGGTACCTTTTTCTCCTTCCACCGCTCCTTCTTCTCTTGTGTCTTCATAACACCTGTCTTCTTCTATGAGCAGAGGAGGAGAGCTGGTCAAATTCATTACCATACACACCCACGCACACACATTTCACTGCTTTTATGCAAACATTAATGAAAACGTCAACTGCACGGCGATGAACAATTAAATGAAGTCAACTTGATCAGCACATCTTTGTTGATGGATTTTTTTTTACAAAACGTGAACAATAGCAGGTCTTTATCGTCACAACTCTGCCCAGACAGAAATATCAATGAAAAACTTGTGTTAGATTTATTGTCTTTGACATTTCAAGGATTTTCCTAAAATCCTTGAAATGGTTGTACATCAGGCAGCGACACATCAATGAAAAAGTGTCTGTGTTGCCTTCAAGCAAGAACAAAGCAGACTAAAGTCGACTGATAGCCAGACTGACAGGAGATAAATGTGTTAAAGGAAGAATGGTGGGTGTGCCGCAGCTGGCGCACAGTCAAGCACACGACCTCTTTTACTTCAGGCTCACAAAGCAAGCAAACAGTAGAGAGCAGTGATGCTAACCCTCTCGCTTTTAAAGTCATCTTTAATCCTGTCAGCAGCAGAACAATGCTTTACTGGAGCCCATAATCACTTTATGGCTCAGATATAATGAGCTTATGATATGAAGTGCTGATTTAATGCACACAGGAGATAATATAGTTGCTTTACATTCATACTATGACCGAGCAATTTTCCCCTTTAACCAATCGTTTTCACACGTCGACTAACGCCTGGACTGAACCAAGGTTTGTTTATTGGAATTCAAAAACCATTTAGAACTGCCCAGTAGCTCATTCAGAGTTGTCTCCCCCTGCAGTACAGTATATCCACTGAGTAATATAAAACAGGCAGAGAAAAAATGTATTTGCCGGACACTGCTGTTTCAGTTACTGGCAGCTGATGTCGGCGCGTAAATCAAAAACCAAACAAACATTGATTCCTTGTTTCCTGCGAGATGGCAACCTGCATCGTGGAAATTTCAATAGTTCTAATTAACACTGTTTGACATTTCAATGCTGTAAAGGTTTCACTGAAATCAGAGTTGAAACTAACCCTGGTTGGAAATTTTCTACACCAGTATAACAGTTTTGGTATAAATAAAACCATCTTTCAATGCTTGAGTTTTCATATCAGGAAATAATAAAAGTGACCTAGTCTTTATCATGTTCTAATGGTATCGAAATTTAACTTTGAGTTTACAAAATTTCATTAACCTTTTTATCGTCCTTTAACTTTATGACCATTAGGAGCACCTTATTTCACTACTTTAAAATAATTTTTTTAATAATTTTTTTCCACACAAAAACTAGTCAGACTTTTAAAGCTATCTCAGCCTGAAATAAAAATACATACATCCATTATCTTAACCAGCTAACTCCTTTCTGGGTCGCTGGGGTCACTGGTGTCCATATCCAGCAGTCACTGTGTGAGAGGAGGGGACACCCTGGACATGTCTCCAGTCCATCACAGGGACACATTGAGACAAACGAGACAAACAACCATTCACTCTCTCACTCACACCTAGAGACAATTTAGAGTTACCAGTCAGCCTAACATTCATGTCTTTGGTTTGTGGGAGGAAACTGGAGTACCCGGAGAAAACCCATCATGCACAGAGAGAACATGCAAACTCCACATGGGAAAAACCCGAATTTGAACCTGTCTGCTGAGAGGCGGCAGCTCTACCAGTTGCTCCACCATGCCCGCGACTCTTCAAACACACTCAATTAATCAAATGGCCTAAACTCCTGGATGGAGATCGTGCAGACATCATGTAGGGAGGCGTGTGTCTGATGAAAAGTGTGGAGCTCTCTTCATGATAGATTTGTGGCCAAACAGCAGACGCAGGAACGAGCGGACACTGTGGAGGGAAGAAACCTGTGCTTTTTGGTTTTCATCAATCAAGGTGCTGTGCATTATGGTCAAACATCTCTGATTTTATCTCATCTGACCAAAAGTAGTGTGGTTCATGGCATTTGGACAGTCTGGTAAAAAACTAAATATTTCAGTTATGTCCAGAACCACAGAGATGATTAAGGGCGGAGGGTTCTTGACTGTAATTTAGGACTCAAAATAAAAAATTTATTAAAAATAAAGTTTTTTTTATTGTCTCATATCACTGAATATCTTATTTGTAGCATAATGTTTCAAAAGTGTACTCTTTAATAAGCATGCTCCATCATAGTTTTTCTACAAATGATCAGCATCAGGATCATTTTAAACAGCCACAAGTTGCATGTTTCCAATGAGGTGAAGGGGCACATGAAATATTATCTGATCTCTTCATTAAATGGCACATTAAAGTATTTTCTAAACCTTTGTACAGTATTGTCAAATCTAATTCAAAAGTCACCAATTTTAGACAAACAAGCCATAAAATGAGTTACTCTGTAACATTTTTAATTACCTCAGGATGATAAAAAACTATAGGTTATCGGTGGCACAGCTTAATACTAAAAAAAGACAAGTAATATTTGATTTTCAAATATTATTTAATTTACAAGCTAAATATTTACTTTACAAAATAAATACTTAACTTGCTAGTTAAATATTTAGTTAGCAAGCTAAATAGTTAGTTTTACACTAAATATTTAATTTACAAACTAAATGTTTATGTCCAAGATAAATGTTTCATATACAAACAAAATATTTAACTTGCAAGTAAAATATTTAGTTAGTAAATTAAATATTTAACTTGGAAATTAAATAAAGATTTAAATATTTAACTTGGGAAATTAAATAAAGATTTAGCTTGGAAATTAAACATTTAATTTACACCTAAATATTTAGTTCACTAACTAAACTAACTAAATATTTAACTTGCAAGTTAAGTATTTAGTTTATAAACTGATTATTTAGTTTGGAACTATGGCATTTATAAATCTTTGAATAACATGGTGAAAATGACTTTGGAAAAAAAAACTACTTTTTTTTCTTATAAAATAAACCAAAATATTGCTGTTATGTGATTTGGCTCTGAATAAATAAACTGAATTGAAGTACAAGTTTAGAGAAGACATTTTAATTCTACTGAAGTCAGTTTTAAGTGTGCAGCACGTTCAATGAATCAGATCAGGTGTTTGTTCTAACTTAAAGTACGTGTGTGAGTTTCTGCACTTTGGATCAGAACAGGTGTTCAGTTCAACTCATGTCACAAATCAAGAATTAAAATCCTCTTTTTGCACACAGCCAACAAGTGTTGCTTTTAATTCAGCTACTTTTTATCCTGCATCAGCACCTAGACATATAATCAATCCCAGTAAGGTCAAGTTGTGCAGACGAGTGTAAACATGACATGATGAAGAAGCAGCAGTGGTTCACATGCACATCTTTTCTGTTCAAACACTGAAGTCTGCAGGTTCTGCAATGTCTTGTGACTCTATCATATTCTCCCCATAGACCTCATGTTCCTCTGTTTTGCAAAGCTAGAAGTAAGATTGAGCTGGTGACAAGCTGCTGCTTGTGCCTGAAGCTGCACTGCTTTGTTTTAACATCTGTTCACAACCAAACTACAGCTTAGTGCTCCACCTGACTAATTCACACATCTATCCGTTTTCTATACCTGCTGCTTCTTCTTCTGGGTTACAAGGAGCAGGGGCCTCATGTACAAAGACTTGCGTGGATTTCTTACTGAAAAGTGACGTACGGTCAAATCCAGAAAACTGTGTACGCACAAAAAAATCCAGATGTATCAAACTGTGCGTACGCCTGTATCCACGCACATTCCTTTTGTACATCACAATAGACCTTTTACCAGTTGACGTCATCGCGCATGCGCACTCGCATTTTTCGAGACTCAACCGGAAGCACGGGCACGCAACTGGAGTGTTGTCGTTACTGGCAACGGTTGCGGGGGAGAAATAAGACTTTTATTGTGTTTATAATTGTTCCAGGCAACTTCAACGAGTAAAAGAAGAAGGTGAGACTTGTTCGTTTTACAACGTCCCTCTGGGAAAGTCGAGTAGAGCGACTAAAAGAAGGAAGATGTGGAGCAAACCAGTACCACCGCCGGCCGGTACAGGCAGGATTTCACCCCGGCACGAAGCATCAACGTGTGTGCGTTTTTTATCTGGCATGGACATTAATGATCCAAGCTCCGTGGATTACGTTCCTACATTACATCTTGGATATGGGAAACAGACAGGGCGGAGAACGATCTCCCGCAGCGGAATGCTACTGGACAGCTGCTAAGCTAGCAGCAGCTAGCTAGTTCGACGAGACCGCGTTGTTCTTCGGTCCGCTGCGTGTGTTGGGGTTTCTGCCTGTTTCGACCTGCGACATGCAAGGAGATTCTTCCTTCGGCCCCACTGAAGAACAGGTGAGTGGAATGTCAAAACGTTTGATAAGCCAACCGTTAACCGAATCTTCTAAAATCATTAAAGATGCAGTCTGCAGTTTCTGTAGTGCAGTCTGTAAGTTTTCTAAAAATATATTTTTAACATATTTCTTCACTTTGTCACTATCTCCTGACAGACTGATGTTAGACTAAGTAATCTTTGAAAAAACTATATTCCCCTTGCTTCTCCAGGTGTTACTAAAAGCATTTCTAAAAAGCCACAGTGACCCGCCGTTAACCAGCCAATAAAGACAGAGTTTGTAACCAGCCAATAAAAACAGAGCTTGTAACCAGCCAATAAAAACAGAGTTTGTAACCAGCCAATAAAAACAGAGCTTGAATTTGAATTTCAGAAGAGCAAGGGGGAGCAGAGCCATATATGGCTCTGAGGGGGAGGGATCAGAATGCTTTGCCTGTTGAAATTTTTTTTAAGTGCTGCGTTCTACATGAAACTGCATACTGCACCTTTAAGCTACCAGTAAATGCATGATTTTTTGAGCCGGGACTTAGTGGCTCCTGGCTGAGTGAAGGTTCAGGCAGCCCCGCCACGCGCACGGTTCATCTGTAGCCAGGACTTAGTGGCTCCTGGCTGGGTCCAGCCGGTTCTGGACCTCCAGGGCGCACTGGATCAGGTGTAGCCGGGACTTAGTGGCTCCTGCCTGGGTGAAGGTTCAGGCAGCCCCGCCGCGCGCACGGTTCATCTGTAGCCAAAAAAGCAACCCTGTCTAAGACAATGTGTATGGGCGTGCGGTTTCCTCCTCTCGTGTCCGCGGCACAATGTTCAGGCATTTTGACCAGCGGTTGTTCACTATTTTAAGAAAACAAGCTTCTAAATTACAACTCGCTATCATTACGAAGCTCCTCGGCCCCTTGCTGAGCCCCTACATCCGGTTAGGGCTTTTTGCCGTCCAATCAGAACGCTCGTTTCAGGCGAGCTTTGCGTGATGACGTCAACTGGTAAAAGGTCTATTAACGTGGAACTGAGCGCACGTGAGACACCTCCCCTGACACGCCTACATTTACATATGTTAATCAGATGCAAATTACTTCCGGCATGTGTGAAGGACATGTTTGTTTGATCCCTGCGCGATCAGAAATGATTTCTAGATTCAGGAAAATAATGAATTTAATATAATATGAGTGAGGACAAACATCCTAAGTAAGAATGGTAATAAAATGTGTTTATCACGCAAAGAACGAGTGATTGTGTGTCGGTATTTGTGTGTGCGCGCACCCTGCTTTGGTGCGCAACCGGCTCATAATAATAATAATAATAATAATTAATTCAATTTATAACGCACTTTTCATTACTGAAAATCTCAAAGTGCTACACATATATTGAATGCTACATACATTCATAAAATAAACACACATTCATCCATTCTGAGTGAAAATATTAACTTTGCGCACGAGTTTATTACCATAATTACTGTAAACACAGAGGAACTAACTTGGATGTTTGCTAGAACATAGATCTTTGTTTATTTAATAGCTGAAATGAAGAAACGAGTCTGTGCGCCTGGAGAGTTTTCGTGATATGACCTGATGTTGGAGTCTCCAAACGCTGCGCGCGCCGCAGCCTTTGTGCGCAATCTGTTTGTCTGTGAAGCTTTTACTCTCCTACAAGTTATAAGGTGTACTTCCACATGTCATTTTGGAGAAATCTACAATAAACGCAGATTATGAAACACCTCCACTGCCGTGTAACACCGGCGAGGGTGCGCGCGCGCTCCAAAGCGCGAGCATAACTCAGCCTTTGGAATCATATGGATGAGACCATTCTATTGGACATGAATCGTCTTTGTGTGGACTGGACTGGCACAGTCCCGATCCGTCTCCCAGCTCCCTCTGGAAAGCTCGTGGAACAGTTTGATCGCTGCTTCTGCATGTGCACGCGTGATGCAGGGCTCCTGTGTTGCGCCCCAGCAGTGCCAAACTGAAAAAGGATTATTTGTGAAGACGGCTGATAAGCCATATCCTAGATCAGAAAATTATATCTGTTTGCTCTGCGTGTTACACTATTTATTACATCCTCCAGTAAGGCTGATTCCGTTCCTGTTAAATGTATTTTTTTGCACAACTTTGCGCGTCCTTTATTTAACTGCGTCCATGTGGATGTAATAATATTTAATCATGTGTGTCTGGTGTGAACAAAAATCATTTTCACATCATGAACAGTTAATAATAATAATAATAATAATGAATTCAATTTATGACGCACATTTCATTGATGAAAATCTCAAAGTGCTACAAGGTGCAACAGAATTAAATGTCAATAAAACAAATAATAAAACAATTAAAATCAACAACAGTATCAGCTAAGATCAAAAGTAGAATCATGAGGAGGTAGAGTATGCTCGGTTGAAAAGAAAGGTCTTCAAGCCGCTCTTAAAGTCAACCACAGACTGTGGGGCTTCAGTTTCTCAGAATCACCTGTAAGTGTCGCCAAAGGAACAAAAACCACAGAAACGTGCGTACGCCAGCAGGGGAGCTGGCATGGAGGTGCGCACATATCCACGTTCAGTTCAGTTTTGATACATACGGAGTTTTGCGTGGATGGTGACGTACGCAAGGTTTCTGTGCGTACGCACGGTTGATACATGAGGCCCCTGGTGTCTATCTCCAGCAGGCACCATGAATGAGGAGGGGTACACCATGGACAGGTCTCCTGTAGGGTTGGGCCATATCATATTGTTCCCGGTAATACCGGTAAAAAAAGCTTACCCGGGCAAAAAAGTTATATCATGATATGCTAATTTCATGACGTAATACGTCAGGGTGC
>JBBPBX010003056.1:0-24696 GCA_038048925.1 Garcialebias charrua | reverse complement strand
TATACCTGCAACATTTCATGTGTACAACAGGCTTTCCAGTTGCCCGATTGACTTCCCACTTTGTGACCACAGCGAATCCTAGTTTGTATACAGCGTTTTTTTGTTTATAAACAAAAAATGTACCGGTACATTAACTCTACATGTATGAGTTGGCACACAGACTAGAGTATGATCCCTCACTGATGCATACGGCAAAACGACACACGCATTTAAAGAGGTTAGTCTTTTCCAAAGTCATTTATTCTTCTGAAGCGATGCAATGAAAGCGTGACATCTGGATTGAAGGTGTAGAAAAAAAAAAAGGCTGCTCTAGGTTTAGCGCATACCTGCTCGTTACCTCAACTTGGTTGTCAAACACATTGATCATAACGATACAGGAACTCTGGTTGGTCAACAATTTTTATTAGCAAAATAAGGGAGATGAGTCTACAAAGATTCTCCTTACATGGAGAACATACACGTACACTGACAGTTGTGGCAGTTTCTTTACATGAATAGATCCTGGACCGCATTATCATCACTCCACCTGATAAATTACAACCGACCTACAGACCAGAATATCTTGACTAACTTAACCTAGTTCAAGCAAAAGCTTGGTCAATGTTTACGTAGGTCCTCTACTCTAAAAAAAAGTTACCGTAACCAAGATCTGGCCTGTTTAAGAAAACATTTCCCCCTCAATCATTCTTTTTCCTTTTTAAAACTAAAAACTTTAATAAAAACCTCTTCTCCAAATACATCACAATATACAATAAAATGTGCCAAATCTGGTCTCTGTACTTGAAATACTTGAGTATACTAGAAGCTCAGTGCCTCGACTAACCGCTTTATGAATGAATGGGAAATAGTTGATATTTTTATACTCCTAAAAAAACAGAGCCCCAATTTCTATGGGGTGAATGTAACAATATACATTTCAGAATTGTACTGTGAAATCTACCAGCAAAGGCCCTCCATTATCATGGCAGATAGTTAGGAGACTGTGGAGGCTACATGTTGGTCACCACAGAGACCCATGAACCTATAGAGAAATGTTCCTCTTCCTGATAGCTCAGTGGTGAGCACATAGAAGATAGCCGAGACACTGACATATGGAAACGTTTACCTCTTTATGTATAGAACACATCAGCAGGCAACAGAACAAGCATCAGGACAACTGCAGTAAAAGGCATGCGAAGGCACGGGTACCAACAAACTGGACTCAGAGTTGTTCCTCATTTCTTTCCTTTGTGTTGTAGGAAAGAAAGAAAAAGGCAGATTCCCCACCAACTGCAAAGTCTCCTTTTCCAGAAATGGCAGCAGAAGAAACAGCAAAAACATTGTAGTCTCCTACTCCTTATAAACAAAAAGATTAATAAAAAATGGAAAGTATGTTGATGCTTTTGCAGTGACACAAACAGCCTACAAAGATGCAGGAACGCTAGTTCAAAATGATCCCAGACACAAAAAAAACATAAATAAAGCTGTTAAAAGTGTCGTATAGTACAGCACTGGTCCATCATGGATCCTCACAACTCTTCTCTTCCCCATCGAGGATGCACAAAGAGCTGGTTCACTACCTGAGAAGAAAGAAAAAAAAGAGTAGAGCTGGTATAATTTAGGTTTTGTTTACACTTATCCTACCCCAATCCCTCTACATGCATCTAAACTGTGCATTAAAAAAAAAAGTGTTAAAGCTTGAAGTTGGGTGGATTTTCTTACCAACAGGTCGATTTTAATGACGGGCTCTTCAGAAAAGACCGCAGTCTTTCAAGTTGTTCTTAATGATGACATCAGTGACCGCGTCGAAGACAAACTGCACATTCTTGGTATCTGTGGCGCAGGTGAAGTGGGTGTAAATCTCCTTGGTGTCCTTTCTCTTGTTCAGGTCCTCGAACTGACACTGGATGTAGGCAGCTGCTTCCTCATACGTGTTGGAGCCTGGGAACGACAAGAAAGGAGGATGTTGGGTAATCAGGAACGCGCCGCATAGGAAAAGACATTAAGAACTATTGTATGTTTAGAGGAAATGACTGTCTGCAAAATGGCTAGGCTACATCCTAATGCCGCTACTTATTACTGGAGCACAGTTTTAAGTCATGTTCTGCTTTTGTATCATTTCATATCCAAGTTTGTAGATGAGCAAACAATTTGAACGCGAAATAACACCAAGAACATAATACGTTACTTCAAAAACTACTTGCAAATTACTGTTGAACTGTTGTCGTTGGGATACATAAAACAAAACAAAAGCAAAGTTTGTTTGATATTTGGGACATCAGGTGATGCAAATGTGTTTAATAAAAAAAAATAAAAAAAAGTGATGAACCAAACCAATTCAAGATGGACACCACAGACAATTCCTGGTAGAAAACATTGAAATTATTTTATTTCTGTCAATATTGCCGATATTGACCAAAAATCTGGCATGGCTGTAGCTGACAGTTATTACAACACATACCGGTACCGGTACTTTAAATTACTCATGAATGTTCTATTGGAGGAACCTTATTCAATTATGCATGCTCACAACCACACACAAATGGATGCAGGGATGTACAGGTAGTCCCCGATTTACGAGCGAGATCCGTTACAACGAGGCGCTCGTAAACCGGAAATCTCGTAATTTGGAACGGCCGCCATTTCTCTCGTAAATCCGGAATTTCGCTCGTAAATTGGAACGGTTTTCGCTAGCGCGACTACAAACACTCTATTTTCATCCAAAAACTGCTTATGAGTGCATAAAAATGATCGGAAACGTGTGTTCATATGCTTATCTAACTAACTGTGGTGAAAAAACACATGAAAACTCAGTATTTTTTTCGTTTTTTCCAAAAATTCGCAGCTCGTAAGTCTGGAACCTCGCAGATCAGAGCGCTCGTAAATCGGGGACTACCTGTATATGTAGATATCATATGCAGATATATAGATGGATATGTGATATGAATGTATATGTATGTATACTGTATTTATATTTGTAGGTATGGGTATGTTTATTTATGGAAATCTACTGCAAGGTCATGAATATTATTAGTCTTTATGCATGTGTGTTTCGTTGCTGTGTTCTGTCATGTGCTTTGCAGGATTGCGGACGGAGGTTGGGTGTGTTTGCCTTGTGCTCTTTTTGTGGATAATTGTTGTTTTGTTGTCTTTCTTTCTATCTTTCCTTTCTCTCTATTAAAAAAAAAGTATATAGGTGTGAGAGGATGGCTGTAAGGTGAGAAGGGAGGCCATCTATAAAGGAAAAAAAAAATGCTACTCATTGCGCAAAACCTTTGGCATTAAATGTTACCGTATTTGTCGGACTATAAGGCGCATTAAGCGCATCAAATCTGTCTGATAAGTCAAACTTTATTCAACTCATTCACAATAACCACATAAAATCGGTTTGAGGTCAGTAAGCACAACCAGAATTAATACATAAAGTGCACCGGATTATAAGGCTCAATGTTGATTTTTGAGAAAATTAAAGGATTTTAAGTGCCTTATATTCCGAAAAATATGGTACAAGTCTACCTTGTATGTTAGCAAAATATCTCAAACCAATGGTTGAGTTTTTATAAAGCACTGAGAAAGTCATAGAATGTCCATCTATAACCGTTTAACTTTTGTGTCAATTTAATTCAAAATGGCCACCACAGCTACGGTAATTGAGATTAGCCAACAACTCAGACAATCTTAAAATTTGCTGTGGTAGTAGCTGAGCATTAGCTCCAACACACATTAAAAAATTAAAGTGCACGTCTTACCACCGTATTCTGGGTAGCAGATAGTGAGAGGGCTCCTCTTGATCTTCTCCTCAAACAGGTCCTTCTTGTTGAGGAAGAGGATGATGGAGGTGTCTGTGAACCACTTGTTGTTGCAGATGCTGTCGAACAGCTTCATGCTCTCGTGCATTCGATTCTGAGGTGGGGGTGGGGGGGACAAAGAAAATGAGATTGATGATTGTGATTATTGTGCTCTGCTCTGTGATCAGTAAACAAAACCTCAAGAAGATGTACATAATATATATTTAGCCTCCTTTACTATTCTTGAACATAAAGAACTCAAATCCCATTATTTTTCACGAGTTACACGGTGGAAACACTAACCATCTCTTCGTCCTCGGCGAGCACCAGGTCGTAATCACTCAAGGCCACGCAGAAGATGATTGCGGTCACACCCTCAAAGCAGTGGATCCATTTCTTCCGCTCAGACCGCTGCCCGCCGACATCAAACATCCTGGTGGCAGAGAAAAGCACCGGTGAGTGTTCCTCCGCTTGTGTACAGACAATACATTCAGTGTATAGACAACAAATGTGTCTGGAAGTCAAGGAGGGCGAACAGAAAGAAGCTTTTTATAGAAAAAAGTTATTAGAGGTTTTCAAAACTAAATACTTTTCTAACAGCACTTATGTTATTCATGACAAGATTTCTAACCACGCCTGCTTTTTTAAAAATAGCTTGTCGCCATGAAAGGCACACAAACATGTAAATGCCTGTGTTTGCCTCTATTAGTAAGATACCTCCTGAAGCACAGAACATTTAAATGAAACTCTCAGAACATTTGCACTAAATGTGCTTCTATACTCGATAACCTTTTGGAGTCGACCCGATTAAAGATGGTTTGATGGAAACAGATAAATGGCTGGAACTTTGTCCGTTTTACAGACGTTGAGCTCAAACTTGATGCGGTGGTAGGTGGTGGTCTTCTCCGTCACATTAGGAAAGCTCAGTTTTAAATGGTAAATGGAATGTACTTCTACGAAAATAAATAATTACATACTCAAAGCACTTTACAACACAATCTGTGTTGTAAAGTGTTGTGTCATTTATCCATACATACAGCACTCTACTAGATCTACAGGTCATTCTAAAAAAATCAGCATATTGTGATAAAGGTCATTATTTTCCATAATGTAATGATAAAAATGAAACTTTCATATATTTTAGATTCATTGCACACCAACTGAAATATTTCAGGTCTTTTATTCTTTTAATACTGATTATTTTGGCATACAGCTCATGAAAACCCCAAATTCCTATCTCAAAAAATTAGCACATCATGAAAAGGTTCTCTAAACGAGCTATTAACCTAATCATCTGAATCAACGAATTAACTCTAAACACCTGCAAAAGATTCCTGAGGCTTTTAAAAACTCCCAGCCTGGTTCATTACTCAAAACCGCAATCATGGGTAAGACTGCCGACCTGACTGCTGTCCAGAAGGCCATCATTGACACCCTCAAGCAAGAGGGTAAGACACAGAAAGAAATTTCTGAACAAATAGGCTGTTCCCAGAGTGCTGTATCAAGGCACCTCAGTGGGAAGTCTGTGGGAAGAGAAAAGTGTGGCAGAAAACGCTGCACAACGAGAAGAGGTGACCGGACCCTGAGGAAGATTGTGGAGAAGGGCCGATTCCAGAGCCACCGTGCACAGGCGTGTGCAGGAAATGGGCTACAGGTGCCGCATTCCCCAGGTCAAGCCACTTTTGAACCAGAAACAGCAGCAGAAGCGCCTGACCTGGGCTACAGAGAAGCAGCACTGGACTGTTGCTCAGTGGTCCAAAGTACTTTTTTCAGATGAAAGCAAAGTTTGCATGTCATTCAGAAATCAAGGTGCCAGAGTCTGGAGGAAGACTGGGGAGAAGGAAATGCCAAAATGCCAGAAGTCCAGTGTCAAGTACCCACAGTCAGTGATGGTCTGGGGTGCCATGTCAGCTGCTGGTGTTGGTCCACTGTGTTTTATCAAGGGCAGGGTCAATGCAGCTAGCTATCAGGAGATTTTGGAGCACTTCATGCTTCCATCTGCTGAAAAGCTTTATGGAGATGAAGATTTCATTTTTCAGCACGACCTGGCACCTGCTCACAGTGCCAAAACCACTGGTAAATGGTTTACTGACCATGGTATTACTGTGCTCAATTGGCCTGCCAACTCTCCTGACCTGAACCCCATAGAGAATCTGTGGGATATTGTGAAGAGAAAGTTGAGAGACGCAAGACCCAACACTCTGGATGAGCTTAAGGCCGCTATCGAAGCATCCTGGGCCTCCATAACACCTCAGCAGTGCCACAGGCTGATTGCCTCCATGCCACGCCGCATTGAAGCAGTCATTTCTGCAAAAGGATTCCCGACCAAGTATTGAGTGCATAACTGAACATAATTATTTGAAGGTTGACTTTTTTTGTATTAAAAACACTTTTCTTTTATTGGTCGGATGAAATATGATAATTTTTTTAGAGGAATTTTGGGTTTTCATGAGCTGTATGCCAACATCATCAGTATTAAAACAATAAAAGACCTGAAATATTTCAGTTGGTGTGCAATGAATCTAAAATATATGAAAGTTTCATTTTTATCATTACATTATGGAAAATAATGACCTGTATCACAATATGCAAATTTTTTTAGAAGGACCTGTATAATCAGAGCTTGAGCTTTATCACATTCATACTCATGAGACACACAGAGGAAATGAAGGGTTCAACGTATTGCCCAGGGACACTTCAACAGGTGACTGCTGGTGGAATTGGAATTGAACCCCCAACCCTCCAACTGGAGGACGACCGCTCTAACCACTCATCCACAGCCGCCTCAACACAAGTCTAGACTTGTGGCTTGTGAGAACATGGCAAATTACGATTTACTGAATTAAATTGGATTCAGTCTAAAGTTGTAATTCTTTTGTTTTTGATGAAATCAAGCCCGCTCTGACCTTTGCCTTCAAGCAGAGATAAACCTTTTGGCTTTGCCAGCTGTCAGCTAAAACAAACACGCACATACAAACAAATTCTAAAAAACAAAACAAAAACTAATCGAACAAACAAAACTCCTCTTCAGCGACTGGTTTGTTTTGGACGAATACAATTTTACAAAAGGATGGCAAAAACTCTTTTTATATTCTGTTTTATTCTTCAATATGAATACAGACCAGAAAAGTTTAAAACTTATGGAGTCTGTGGTGTATTTACAATTTGATCAACCAGAAAATAAGCAGTTTTAATTATATTTTAACATTTGGGATGCCGAGTCATCTTGTTTACAAATCTAAATAATTAAAACTGACATCTACAAAAGTTTCCTAAACTCAGAAGAACTACACATCTCATTCAGCGTGCAGTTTTTCTGTGTAAATAAATAAATAAAACATGCTGCACAAAAACACAGTGCATAAAAACAGCTTTCTATACAACTTTTGTTTTTTCTTTGTTGTTTGTCATTTATTTCCTGCTTTGGTGTTGGTTTTATTATCCCGTTTAATTTTGCATTTTTATATATTTTATTTTCCTTATATCACACTTCAATTAATATTGTAAAAAATAAAATAAAATAAAAATAAAAGATTTATAGCCTGTGCTGCATATCTTAAGAGTTTTGCTTCATGGGAATCCTAACGTTTTAGCTTATGATCGGTAAAATAAGACTTGTAGCCCCCACACAGCCCTGGTTGAAGTACACAAGCATTGCAAAAAAAAGCAAACGGATAAGGGCCTGAAGGTAAGACATATACCGTTATTTCCGGCCTATAAGTCGCAGGTTTTTTTAAACTAATTTTCATGTCCTGCGACTTATGGGGCGAAGCGACATATTTATGGGTTTTTCTCATATTTTTAGACCAATTTTTGGCTGAGATATGATAGTTTCCATTCATTCTGACGAAAAAATGAAGCAGTACCACTTTTGGCCGCTAGGGGCGCAGTACCACTTTCGGCCGCTAGGGTCCACCGACCGTTCCCAGCTCATGTCCGAAAGAAGCTTCCTCTGCTCGGACTCACTCTGCCGCAGCACGGCCTCCTGCTCTCTGGAGGTCTGAACTACTTTTACCTTGTTAGCAAAATAGCTCATGAACCACACGACAGATTTTGATGAAACTTACAGAAAGTAATCACTGGATGGACATTTACAAAGTATTAGCTGTATGAGATGTTTGAGCTAAAAAGCTAAAAACTACTTTTTAAATCCAGCTGATTTGACAATTAAGTGCATTTATTAAGGAAAGGTTAAGCTAAGACATCTTTGCTATAATTTTCAGCAAACAAATAATTGTTTCCGTGCACGCCCCAGTGGCTGCCATTTGCAGCAGGGCACAACATCGGCCCACATTTCGGGTTGTCAGCGGTGACACGTAACATACGTGTCAGCGGTGACGCATAATAGATGTGACTTATGGGGCGAAGCGACATATCTATGGATTCTTCCAATTTATTGGACATATTGGGTTCAAGCGACTTATGGGGCAGAGCGACTTAAAGGCCGGCAAATACGGTAGATTAAACCCATATTATACAACATTTTACCCCGTTTATGACTATTATTGTCATCTTTTGTAACATTTGTAGTAAAAATATGCTAGGAGGAAAGATATTTAACTTGATCTGATTTCTGGAGATCACTCAACCTTGTGGCGTCCTGATGCAAATAGTTTTAAAACTAAACCAAAAACCTTCTCCAGACATCCATTAGCTACAAACTGCTGGTGTTTCATGTGTGATTTACATAACGACTGCAGCTTTAAGCTTTTTAACTGTGTAGGTCAAATGGAATTACTGTTCCAGCAACAGAGATGTTGAAATAAGCTACCTGTTTTGTGACATCATCGAGCCGGCTGCCCCCACTTCCTGTTTGTGTCGCTAACAAAGGGTCTGGACTGAGTCATCACTGATGTGTGCAACACCCTCACAGACTGTCACAACTCACAGCAATACATGCTCAAAGGGGAACTTGATGAGCGAGTTTGAATCAGGAAGAGAAAGGGGGGTGGTAAAGAAAGCTAATTACGTAGGCACTTGTTTTAAAAAAGACTGATGAAAATCTCACTTGAAGTGCAGTTCCTTGAAGGTAAAGTGCGTCTCTACGATGCCTGTGGTTTTCACTCGGGTCCTAAGGACGTCCTGCTGAGTTGGGATGTAGGTGGGCTGGGATATCCTGTCCAAGTCGTTCAAATAGCTGAGGGACAGGCGCACAGAAAAAACAAGAGGAACAAACAGGACAATTAACAGTGGGAGATAGCTTAATCAATGTAAACATTTCCATTGCACAAACCGTGAATATACATTACAATATACCGGTATGTTACAAAATAAAGACCAGGAAAAGATGAAAGACCAAAACAAAAAAAATAAAACCATCCCAGTGTGCATATGTTAAGTTCAACCACAATAGCTGTGTTTCCATCCATTTTCATTTCGAATTTTGAGCTACCTCGCAAATATGTAAATACAAATTAATGCAGATCAGAAGTGTTTCCATCTACTGGCTTGAAGCGCTTCTTCCAAGCCGCGCACAGCGTCATTACGTCAGACGTCAGCGTCATTACGTCAGACGTCAGCACTGCGCATGTCTACAGTAAACAGGAAGTAGCGGTTGAAAACAGAACCCGGCCACACATCTCGTCAAAATGGAGAGAATATTTCAGGTACGTGTTGCTATCGGGCGAGTTGTATTTATTCTGTCATGCCAACTAGTTTTAGCGATGTTACATGTTGTCCGGAGCGGAAACAGCTGATCAGTCACGTGACGTGAATGTTCGCTACGGCAGCACGAGTCGGCAAATGTGTTTCCATCTGTCGTTTTGCGCATCTGCTCATTTTCGCAGATCCCAAAAACCACCTCAAGCGAGCGTATAAACTTTTTGGCGAATTTGAGAAAGTAAATACGGATTTTGCCGTTTCCATTAAGCTTTTCTGCTGCGATACTTCAAAATGCGCAGCTAGAAACCTTGATGGAAACACGGCTAGTGGCTTAATGTTTACAGTTTTAACTGGCTGCAAACAGGAGCCAAGTTTTAATCTAAGCACTGGTGTTTTTTCACTGGTTGGTGGGCTCTCTGTAGGTCCCTCCCACACTCCAACAACAATATGGCGCTCCGCTGGAAACTCCCCAAGTGTGAAGCCTGTAAACTAGAGGCCATCTGTCCAGTGAGCCGTCCCACATTTTGACAAACAAAATGTACCTGACGATCCAGTGCGAGAACACGCAGCTGCTGAAACAAATCAGGAACTTGTTTACCTTTCTACATTTTCAATTTCACTGCAAACCAGCTCCGTTCAAGCTGCTTTTTTAAAATTAGGTTTGACCTCTTTAAAAACTGAAAGAACTTTGGACTTTTTTGGCTTTTTTCTCCTCCACATTTGGAAAATGTAAACACTGCACACCTCTCGAAGCTGCAACATAATTGAGGGTGTTCGTTCCGTACAAACCAGTCATTTCAAAAAAAGAAAAAAAAAGGATTACATCAAGCGATTATATCGTTTATGCTGCGGGCTCTCCCACAACAAAATGCTAGGTTCTAACTGCTATAGAATTAAAAAAAAGTCAGCAGATCAGCTAGAAATAAATTCTTTGTGTGATCTTTTTCCACCTTTAAAGTATGTGGCAAATCTACTGAAGAGTGAGGTCAAAGATTAAACAGTGTTTCAAACCCCCGCTCAGTAGAGGAAAACAAATATTGACAGTCTAAAAGTCCACATAGAAGCTGTATCTTTCCCTGAACACAGCTGAAGGTTTAGGCAGCTTGGCTTTGGCTGCTCGCAACAACACTTTCTGTTTGTTTGCGCTCGGACGGCAGTAATTTGACATCGCCCGGTGTGTGGAAGACCACAGAGTTCTCGAGTGACTCACGGTTCGAGTGAGTCTTGCAATTATGGAGCTGCTTGTCTGTGTGCTCGGCGGGTGACTCACTATGCTGCAGAGTCGTTGAGCTGATACTCGTGCGAGCGGCTGAAGCAGGCTTGCACACCTCCGTCCTTCCAGAGCCGCTTGATGACACCAGCCAGCTCGGCCGTCATGAAGCCTTCTTCCGCCGAGCCCGCCAGCACAAACAGTTGCCGTGCATCGTCCTGCGGAGACGAGTCGAGGCCGTGTCAGTCATATATTAGTCATTTAAAATCATAAATTAGGTTTAGCATTTAACTGCCATCAAGCTGAGAAGCCACTTACAGGATTATAAAGGCATTTTAAAGAGATAAAAAGATTAAGCAACCACAATACTGAGCTTCCATGTGCAGAGAACATATTAAACTAATTCCCATAGAAACTACAAACCGGATTCCAAAAAAGTTGGGACACTAAACAAATTGTGAATAAAAACTGAATGCAATGATGTGGAGATGGCAAATGTCAATATTTTATTCGTAATAGAACATAGATGACAGATCAAAAGTTTAATCTGAGTAAATGTAACATTTTAAAGGAAAATATGTTGATTCAAAATTTCAGTGTCAACAAATCCCAAAAAAGTTGGGACAAGTAGCAATAAGTGGCTGGAAAAAGGAAATTGAGCATATAATGAACAGCTGGAAGACCAATTAACACTAATTAGGTCAATTGACAACATGATTGGGTATAAAAAGAGCTTCTCAGAGTGTCAGTGTCTCTCAGAAGCCAAGATGGTAAGAGGATCACCAATTCCACCATTGTTGCGCAGAAAGATAGTGCAGCAATACCAGAATGGTGTTACCCAGCGTAAAATAGCAAAGACTTTTAAGTTATCATCATCAACCGTGCATAACATCATCAAAAGATTCAGAGAATCTGGAACAATCTGTGCGTAAGGGTCAAGGCCGTAAAACTCTACTGGATGCTCGTGATCTCCGGGCCCTTAAACGTCACTGCACCTCAAACAGGAATGCCACTGTCAAGGAAATAACAGAATGGGCTCAGGAATACTTCCAGAAAGCATTGTCAGTGAACACAATCCACCGTGCCATCCGCCGTTGCCAGCTGAAACTCTACAGTGCAAAGAGGAAGCCATTTCTAAGCAAGCTCCACAAGCTCAGACGTTTGCACTGGGCCAGGGGTCATTTAAAATGGAGTGTGGCAAAATGGAAGACTGTTCTGTGGTCAGATGAGTCACGATTTGAAGTTCTTTATGGAACACTGGGACGCCATGTCATCCGGACCAGAGAGGACAAGGATAGCCCAAGTTGTTATCAACGCTCCGTTCAGAAGCCTGCATCACTGATGGTATGGGGTTGCATGAGCGCTTGTGGCATGGGCAGCTTGCATGTCTGGAAAGGCACCATTAATGCAGAGAACTATGTTCAGGTTCTAGAACAACATATGCTCCATCTAGACGTCATCTCTTTCAGGGAAGACCCTGCATTTTTCAACAAGATAATGCCAGACCACATTCTGCAGCAATCACAACATCATGGCTACGTAGGAGAAGGATCCGGTACTGAAATGTCCAGCCTGCAGTCCAGATCTTTCACCTATAGAGAACATTTGGTGCATCATAAAGAGGAAGGTGCGACAAAGAAGGCCCAAGACGATTGAACAGTTAGAGGCCTGTATTAGACATGAATGGGAGAGCATTCCTATTTCTAAACTTGAGAAACTGGTCTCCTCTGTCCCCAGACGTCTGTTGAGTGTTGTAAGAAGAAGGGGGGATGCCACACAGTGGTAAAAATGGACTTGTCCCAACTTTTTGGGATTTGTTGACGCCATGAAATTTTGAAACAACATATTTTCCCTTAAAATGATACATTCTCTCAGTTTAAACTTTTGATCTGTGATTTGTGTTCTATTCTGAATAAAATATTAGATGTTGGCACCTCCACACCATTGTATTCTGTTTTTATTCACAATTTGTTTAGTGTCCCAACTTTTTTGGAATCCGGTTTGTACAGCAAGCACTTTTTTAAAAGTGCGATTAACTTTGTAACATCCTTTTTTCCATAAAAACCTCAAACATACGTCATGTTGCTACTCTAAACAGACCGAATCACTCACAGCTCTTGCAGGGTCACCAAAGTCGATCTTGAGACGCCCCATGGCTCTGATGATGGCGATGATTGACTGAATGGTGTTGCTGTAGACCACAGCCTTGTACTGCTTACACTCCTCTTCCGAGTAGCCCGCTTCGTGGATGATCCTGCAGAATACGAACAAGTACATCAGCTAACAGAATAGTGTAGCTCAGTTAAATATTCATAGTAGTTTGAGCCACAATGGTGGCTCATAGAGGAAAATAATGAGTCACAGTTTTACACCAACACCTCGTTGTGAGAAAATCAATCTTACATTTAAATATGGAGGTTAAGCTCAGGTCTAATAGTTTCTTAAATGGCAGCAATGACTTTGCTATGACATCGTAAGGTTTGATAGCCAAATGCTACAGTTGATAAAGGATTAATCAGCTGATAGTGGCTACTTGAAAACAAATGCATGCACATAGATAATCTCCAAGTAGGAAAATAAAAATGCAGCTGCTTCAACTAATATTGTAGCCCACAAATTAAATTTCTTTAAGCAATACTGCTCTTTCATATATTATTATAATTACTATTATCATTACTGCTTTCAAAAATGGTAGTAGTAGTGTGCAAGTTCTTTTAAGCTTTGTTAAATATGTTTAAGTTTTGCAGTTATTGTTATATTCTGTTAAATGAGAAATACATAAAAGCCAAAAAACTAAACGGTGTACATCAGGGCTATTCAACTGGTGGTCCAGGGGTTAAATCTGGCCCGCGGGTGAGCTCAGCTCAGCCCACCAATGGGTTCATTTTAAAACGAAACTAGATTTTAAACTGTTAAACTTACTTAATGACAATATTTGTTGGATGTTCGGCCCCTGAGCTCTTGGCTTTCAGTAACTGTGGCCCCCTGGGCACTTTAGACCTGGTGTACATTAACCATTGACTGCTCAAAAAAAAAAAAAAAAGGCCCATAATGGTCGACCTCTAGTCGTTGACTATTTTGGGTTTTGTCCACACAGAAACGTAGATTTTCCAAAACATTAATTTGTTTTCTCAAACTATTTCATACCATGTCACCATTAAAAAGAAAAAGTCTGTTTACATGATAAAAATCATAACTAAAACTGACCTGAAACTAGGCCTGTCACGATGACAAATTTTGCTGGGCGATTAATTGTCTCAGAAATTATTGCGATAAACGATATTGTTTGAAATTTGACAATAATTAGTAATTATTGTCAAATTTAAGAAGAAATGTTGGTTAATTTTATTTTGAGTGTAGTACCTTTTTTGACCACTGGATGACAGTACAAGACTGTTTGAACCGAAGGATGGATAGTGAGGGAGCGAGCAGTGTGCCTCTTTATTAAAAATGGGAGGGAGGCCCTTTGACGTGACACGGGCTGTCTCTCTTTCCTTTTTTTCACTTCTCAAAATGGCAGACAGTGATTTGAGCTCTTTAGTATAGCATGTCACACAAAGCTTTTAATAATAAATAAATAAAAAACCAGTAAACAAGTTCTCAGCTTCTTTTTGCTGAGAAAAACAACTTTTTACATGAAGGCACGGGTTTAATCCGTGAATTTGAGCTTCGATAAGACAGAGTATTTTTCCCCAAGGTCGGCCTGTTAGCTTAGCTTCTCAGCTTAGCTGCTTTTAATTATCCAAAAAACATGATTTTGGATCATTAAAATGGATTTTAAAGACAAAGGGAGATGTCAGTGAAGAGCACCGGAGTTGAGCCTTGTCATCCAGTGTCTTCAGCAGAAAGAGAGACGCAAAGAAACAAGCCGATAAATGAAAATGAGGTTGATAATTTTCATTTATCATGCGATTAATTGATTTATTGTTTATTGCAACAGGCCTAGATGAAACTACACCAAAACCAGGGAGTGAGGTGCAGAGTATGCACATAAAGTCTACACACTTCGTGCAAAATGTAAACGCAGGCCGAAGCAAATGCCCTCGGGTTGTAGGTTAGGTTAAGGGTGGGGCTATGACATCATTAATCTGGAACCCTTTTTAAAAACAATAGTTTAGACACTGAAAACAATGTTTCTTTATGGACACAAGGCTGAACAGTTTACTGGAGAAAAAAAAAACTGTCCTGTGCAGACGGTCCCTAAACGCCCATTTAGAGATGAACTGATTGCTCAATCTGTGAATGAAGCAAGAGGCTTGTAAGAGCTTGTTTATAATGTTTTCCTGCGCAGGGAAGACCTGAGAGTTAGATATATCAACGCATTTAACAATAAAACTAGAGGAAACTCAGTTTTTATGTCGGTATGTCTACTGCTTATTGCATTGGTTAGCAACTTTATAGACTGGAGATTTGATCATTTATGGTACAGGTGTCAAAGCTGCAATTCACGAGTTGCAATAAAACATGAGAGATTTAGCAATATAACAATAAATATGGCATTTATTTTCTTTTTAAAAGTCTTTGTCCTGTTATTTGTCACTTTTTTAATAGCTTGAGGTGTATTAAAACTATGTAGGACTATAGGAATACAAGTTATTGTCAGATTCCCAGACACTGAACACCACACAGAACTTCTTCAGTGATGTCATCAAGACTTTTATTTTGTCATGATAGACATAATTTAACATAATTAAAGCAGTTTTACTGAACATAGTCCTTACTACCCAGCATGTTGCCTGATCTGTATCTTCTGTGCATGAACTTTGTAAAGCTTTCACCACAATGTTGTGATGTTTTTCCCCTCACTGAAAACGAACCTCCTGCAAAAAGTGTGAACTGCCTGAGCCTCATGCTGAGTGCATGCGAGTTAGCAGCCCCATAGCAAATGCTATCTCCACCTGTTAGCTCATTGTTGTTTCAAGATAGTCCTTCAGCTTACTGGTTTTAAATGGATTGAAACAAAAGCACCTCCAAATGGGTGCTTTTTGTACTCCCTAAGAAGTGGTTTAGAAAAACTAAACGAGTTTACTACTTTTTTACATTGTTTATTTTCCCAACAGCAAAAAACTTTCTTGTCAGTCAACTTATGCTGCAGTCCATTTAAGATTCCGCTCACGCCAAAGAAAATAATCTGTTCATACAGGTTAAGAATAAACAGATAAAGCATTAACGGGGCAGATTAGATGCTTCTGACGCGTGGATGATCAATGAGCATATCCCTAAGAACGTTAACGAAAATCTAATTCATTTGCAGGGCACGGTTTGTGGATGATGTATAGGCAGAGCATACACTAATGCATTCTGGGAATTGTCAATGATCCATTTTGCATGGCACCTCCATTCACAAACTGCAATAATACAGAGAGGCACACTGTGTGTTGTTGCGGACAATGAATACTCTCCTGGTATGTCATTATGCATATCAAATTGAAAACATCAATGAGAAAGAGAAGGATTGTTTAATTTGAAGGATACTTTTTTGTTTGTCGTGAAATGAACTTACTTCATCTGTTTGACAATTGTGCTTTTTCCAGATTCGCCAGCACCTGAAAAAGAAGAAAATCTATTAGAGAACATTTGAACCATGTGTAAATTTGAGCTCAGATGACTGTTTTGTGATCTAGCTTAAAGTTACTGAAGCTTTCATTGCTTAGGATAACTGTGTGGTTGGAATTTTATCAGCAAAAGAATGTCTCGCTCTCTGGGTGTGAAGGCTCTTGGCTAACAAGCAGCAGTAAAATAGATTGTTATTGACGGCGCTACAAAAGCCAGAACACCACCATGTCGTTTCAGTGAGGTATGGTCTCGATTAATCAGAATGGTGTTGAAAAGACTGGAGGACGACGATGACGGCGAGATGAAGAGGACTTCAGGAGAACTGAGCCAAGGATTTTCGCTCACAAACGTCAGTGTCATGGTAACTGCTCTGACTCAATGCAGGACATCTCTGGTGTGAGGCGGCAGTCACCTGAAGAGGTATTGTGGGAGGCATGTTGACTTCAACAAAGACCACTGTATCAGCCACCTTACTTCATTATTGAGCACTTGGAAGCGCCTTTCAAAAAACAAGTTTTTCCTTCTATCATGTGCACTAATGGTTTCATCGACGACTACATTAGATCGACTCATCTGCTGGTAATCTTCTCATATTACAGCAGAGGAGAGCTTCCACTGGGGTAAGACTCCTCAAACCCATTTTTAACTGGCTTTTCTCCAAATAAAGCACCCACAGCTTTTCTATGGGCTCTGGTAACCGAACATGGGGAAGTTGAATCACGACTACCGGTACCTTTTTTGGCCACCCCGTGACACTGTCTGAGACCAAAAAAAAAAACTATGTCCTTGCGTAATGACTCCTCCACCCACCCTAGTTTTAATTTCCCAGTACAGGTAGTCCCCGACTTACGAGCGCTCTTACTTACGAGGTCCCGGACTTACGAGCATGCATCTCATTAAAAAAAAAAAAAATTTTTTTTTTTTTTTTTTACTTTTTTTTTTTTTTATAAATGAATACATGTACAGTACTGGACAGTCACCAAGCACTTAGCCTATCCTAACACAGTTTTTAAAAATGAAGGAATGAGTTGAATTGTCTCCCTTTCACATAAAGGAAGCAAGCTCCCTTTATGGGAATGGAGCCTGCAGGGAGGAGGGACACAATTCAACTGACTCCTTAACTATGTTAGGATAGGCTAAGTGCTGGTGACTGTACAGTACTGTACATTTATCTATTTATAAATAAAAAAATAAAAAAATAAAAATACTGTATATACAGTACTGTATATTTTTAATAAATAGATAAATGTACCTGACCTGAGACTCCCACAGTCACTGATTGACTTTAAAAGCAGCATAAAGACTTTTCTTTTTAAGCAAGCCTATTCTGCTTCCACATGATTTTATCTTTGATCTTAGCTGATATCATGATTTTACTTGATTTTATCACTTGTTTTATTTATTTATTTTTTAAGCAAGCCTAATCTGCATCCACATGATTTTATCTTTGATCTTAGTCGATATTATTATTGATTTTATTTGATTTTATCACTTGTTTTATTTTGATCTTTGCTTTGTTACACTTTGTAGCACTTTGAGATTTTTATTAATGAAAAGTGCATTATAAATTGAATTCATTATTATTAAATGTACAGTCACCAAGCACTTAGCCTATCCTAACACAGTTTTTAAAGATGAAGGAGTCAGCAGGCTCCATTCCCATAAAGGGAGCTACTTTCACTTTATGTGAAAGGGAGACAATTCAACTCATTCCTTCATCTTTAAAAACTGTGTTAGGATAGGCCAAGTGCTTGTTGACTGTCCAGCACTGTACATGTATTCATTTATTATAAAAAAAAAAAAAAAAAAAAAAATTTTTTTTTTTTTTTTTTTTACTATGTGATCCTACTTACGAATTTTTGACATACGAGCGCCCCCTAGGGACGGAACTCGCTCGTAAGTCGGGGACTACCTGTGTGAAAACAAAACAAAAAAAAATCACGACACAGTAACCTGTTGAGACAGGAAGTAGCAACATACAGGTGCTGTTCAGTAAAAATACAGCACAAAACTAATTCTAAATACAGCCCTGTTGAGCACAAGATATTTATCCAAATCTCTAGTTTCCTGTTAACATGAACCGGTACATTGTTCTGGTGCTTCACTTTCACTATAAATAGATGAATACCACCTGAGGACACGGTTTTTAAATGACGTGTCACCACTCAGGTGTTGGTAGGTCCCCAAAGATTGTGGAGTGTGTGTATGTGGTGACAGTCCAAAGCCAGTTCTTCGTGTTTTCAGGCTGAACACCAGGCTCTGAATACCTGCAGGACTTTCACACAGACAGAGGTCACAGTGCTTGAGAAGGCACCTTTTGGCTTGCCTGAGAACCATTTTCACAATGCAAAAGACACTTTGCATACCAACACAGTGCCTCCCCACTGTATGGGGAATGGAAATCCACTTCAGGTGCTTTATGAGCTCATGTTGTAGCTCCAAGCAGGTCTGAGGTCTAAATGTCCGTTTTGGTATAATTCTGAATTTACCCTTATATTTTCATCATAAAAACGATTTAACTTGCCTTATTTGGTATAATCTTTTTCAGCACAACCTCAATTTAATAATAATAATAATAATAATTTGTCACATTTGTCATCTGTGTATGTTCCCATACTTGACAGACGAAATTGGTCTTCTGCATTTAACCCAACCACCACCAGGTGGTGCAGTGAGCAGCGTTGTTGCGCTCGGGGAGCTGGGGAAATAGATGTGCACTCATAGACAGTCTTAGTTTCATTTTGACAAAATGCATTATCACATTAGAGCAAGAATAACATAAAAAAATGAAATCCGTGTTAGTAAAATATTGATATGTTTACCGGTACTATGAAATTCACAAACATATTTAACGAACCATTTTGACAGCCTAAAATGAAAATTTCATTGGTATACTTTAAGAACTTGTGTACAAACTTAGTAAAAAACAAATTAGTATACATAATTTTACATCATAAACTGTGCAATTTCCCATGTGTTTTTTTTTAAACCACTATTTACACTATGTGTCAAAACAAGTATCTTCCTCACAAATTCTCTGTGTTTTTTTCCCCTTTCATTCTGACAAACACACCACAAACCTACTACAAAACTCTGCACACACACTAATTCTCACTAATACATCAAAAAACCAAATAAAACAGCTAGACTGACCTGTAAGAGTGCTGGGTTTCTTCTCCTCCCTCCCCCCCCAAAAAAACGCTGTTTCTGTGTTTCTCCGATCAGGAGACAACATGAAGGAAAAACGTTTCTGATTGGTTGTGAACAAATGTGTTGTGTTCATGGAAATCCGAAATATGAGTTTCATTTTGAATTCATTGACTTTTTGGTAATAAATCATCAACTGATTGCTCTACACATGAGTAACATGCACCCAAAAATATGGTAACATTTATCTGTCATATTTCTGGTTGTATTTTGAAGTAAATACAAAACAAAATCAATATAAAAACATTAATTTTATAAAGTTTGGAGTCTCTGGTGTCCAACAGAATTGAATGGAACACTTCACATGCGGTGTGCTTTGTTTAAAAGAGTCTATTTATAGTCATGACGTCATGTCTATCACTGATCAATATTTAGAACCAATCCATTTCAAAATAGCAATAAATTTCAAGAACCACTGGATGAATTAATTTTAAACTTTCAGGAAATAATCATTGGCGTCTATCACTGATGAATATTTAGAACCAATCCATTTCAAAATGACCATCACAGCCAACGAACATTAAAAAACACAAATGGCTATAGTTCAGTCAAGTTTACAAATATTGAACTAAATTTGGGAGTGGTTGTAGCAGAGTATTTCATAGCCCATGAATGCAACTTTTGCTTGGAAAAGCTAGCATTAACTATTGGAGTGTTAGCAAAATATCTTGTGAAGAAATTGATTTAAAAAAAAAACGTTGAACCCCTAAAACTGATCTTTCAGAGCCAGGCCCATTCAAGATGACTCCTACAACCAATTGCCCTTAGTCAACACAAAAATGACAGCAACTCTCTCAACTTAATACAAANAACACATCCCAACACATTCTTTGACCATGACAACTCATGATGTTGAAAGAGGGTGTACATGAGGTTATTTTCAGTTATTTTTTTATATATACTGTATACCGGTAGATATATTTTGATGGAATGGCCGATCAAACACCTCCAGCCTTTTTCAATACAAGATCTTCATTTAAAATATGACATGGAAGACAGACAACACACATTCCTTCAAGGAATGCAAGGCGTTTAATAAATACAATCGAGAATTCAATTTTACTTTAATCACTTCTTTTTTTTATTTTTTTTTTATTTAACAAAAGGGTCACAAATGTCAAGACAAGGTTAAGGAAACAAACATTAAAATGACTAATTAGATGTCTAAACTCGCCAAATTTGTGTTAAGTTGCTTAGATTAAATGAAAACATTGAGAGACTAAATTATGTGAAGCAACTAATTTTCAGCATCAGTTTTATAAAACTGAAAGCATCCACAAAACTTCAAAACGGTAAGAAGCATGACAGCAAACCAAGCATATCAAATGTCTAAAGTGGACTAAACCCAATCAGTTAGCGTCCAAGTCTTAATAAAAACGTGAGCCACATGTTTATATAAAGGACTTGGCTCATTGACACCATTAGGGTGTGGTTCTCATCAAAAGCCTCAGAATAGAGGAACACAAGGCCTAAATGCACTGATGTGAACTCCCACAAGCCTTTAAGGGTTAAACAGAACCACTGACTTGACCCATCGCTCCTCGTGCAGAGTCATGTTACACACCCACAGCTTTGATACACCCACCAGAAACTACTGCAGACCCAGAACCACAGCAGCAGCTGGTTTGTTTCCAGCGGTTGAAATCATTTTTGGAAAATTCAAACCCTCGCGGTGGGCTTCTTTCAGCCGAGAACAGAGCCGTTTTTGTGTACTCCACCGCAAACACGCTTCCCTCTTGAAACCCACCTCCTGGGTTGATCTTCCCTTAAGCGAGAGGCCACGGAGGATTATAATTGTTTTATGACAATGGCGGATAGACACAAACGAGCTTGGAAAATGCTATCATGCCCAGGACCTTCTTGGAGAATTTACAAACTTAAAATTATTTTCATTCTTTGTGGTTTTGGGGTCAGATTAGAGATACAATTTGGAGTGAGGTCCATTAAGGCCACACCACCTCCTTGCCACGTCTACTTTTAGGTAAGAACCCAAGGACTCAGCGAGGGCTTCGAGAATTTGGCTCAATGTGCCCAACACATTAGTGATGCCACATTAGCAGCATTAGCAGGCCCATCGACCAAGTCTCTGGCCTCGTTTTCCACTCCCTCTGCTACACAGTCTTGTTTCCTCTTTTACATTCTTCTAGTCATTTTCCCCTTATGATTTATTGGTTCTCTCACTATCCAATTCCTCCATTATTTATTTTCGCTTTTGACATCTCCCTTTGGGTGGATTTACCTTTACTAGCAAAGGATTCCAGGAGCAGTGGAGTAGTTAGGGGAGTAGGGAATGGCCATGGTTAATCACATAGATTGAGCTGCTGAAAAGTAAAATCGACTGTGGTGGGATTCTCTCCCACCCCCACACACTGGCACGGACAGAGCTATTCCCTGTTACGTCAAGCGGCGAGGGAAAGTAATTTTGTTAATTTGTCATCTTGGGTTCATGTTAGGAAAGCATGAGCAACATCAGGCTGAAAAAAATTGATAGGGATTTTAAACCCGTCACCTTAATAAAAACTACACAAGAGAAACAAGAAACAAATTAGACACAAATCATGAACTTTGCAAAGGGGATATGCTTTTTAACGCACTTCTGAAACTTAGTTTGGTCTCAAAACGTATTGTGTCAGCACAAATCCGAATTGTGCAGCTACTCGCAGACCATTTACTGTATACAAGAAGGAGGCAGAGTTGACAAGTTACACAAATCTCTGACAACTTACAGATAAAAAACTGGAGTCATGGTTCTGTTGAAGCAGGAACATCTACCGTATTCGTCGGTATTTAATACGCTCCTGTGTATAATATGCTTTGACCAATTATTAGAAATAAACCAGAAAAAAACGTACATAATACGCTTCGGTGTGTAATACGCATCTAATAATAATAATAATAATAATAATAATAATAATAATAATAAACTTTATTTGTATAGCACCTTCCTACAATGCCTTGCATTGACCAAGGTGCTTAACAGGATAAAAAGATGTATAAACTGGAACAATAAATCAGTGAAAATAGAATAAAAAATAAAAAACATGAACTATTATGCGTCACTGCTACGCGACGCGTCAGCGCCTCGTTTGCCCTGCTTAAAATGGCGGCCACAGAAGCGAGCGAGCACCGATGGACTTCACAAGATTAACACGGTAAAAACAATTATTTCTTTGCGAGAAAAAATATATTTCTTAGCTGACATTATAGCACACGGGCTCCTGAACTTAACCAAACTAACGAAATGTTCTAACCAGCTGGATTTTAAAAAGTAGTTCGCCGATTTTTATGCAGACAGGTGGGGCGCTTTCTTTCTTTAAATTTAGCTAAATAAACGCTTAAAAATATATATTTCTTAGCTGACTTTATAGCACACAGGCTCCTGAGCTTAACCAAACTAACAAAATGTTCAAATCAGCTGGATTTAAAAATCTGCGGTGTGGTTTATGAGTTACGGTATCTTGCTAACAAAAACAGCGAACCTCACAGCTAAATGCAGCTACATCCAGAGCAGGGGGCGGGCAGCGACAGAGTCAGTCCGACCAGAGGAGGCTTTTTTCGGACACATGAACTAGAAACGCTCTGGAAGTGTCCGCTAGCGGACAAAAGTGGTACTGCACCATTTTTAGGCCAAAATGAAAAACAGCGAATCAGAGCCAAAAATGGGTCTAAAAATATGGGAAAAAATCCATAGATAATACGCTTCGGTGTATAATACGCAGGACATTCAAATGAGCAAAAAAACTGTGTATTATATACCGACGAATACGGTAATCAAAACATTGTAACAGTCTAACCATGAACAAAGCTTAAAAACTGTCTGTTCTATCTCAAGGAAAAACAAACAATGTTTGTACTTCAAAATAACTGTTTGATGCGAACAGAGAACATTTGATTAAAGTGAACTGGGTAAGAATTGTGTCAGAGTATAAGTTTCATATGATAAATTGTTGAACAGAGAACATTTGATTAAAGTGAACTGGGTAAGAATTGTGTCAGAGTATAAGTTTCATATGATAAATTGTTTGAATCTCTCTATCAAAAATCTTTCACCAAACTGGTGTCATGGATTGGAGATTTGCGTGATAAAACATGTAAATAATTAACCAAAGCCTGACGCCAAAAATACACTACATGCGGTCCGGCTCCGCTCCGCTCCGCAGGTCGCAGCTGAGCGAGTCCAGTTTCCACTACCTCAGGTCCGCCTGGATGCGCCGCTCCGAGACGCATGCGCGGGAATTGCGAGATCGCGCGATCAAGTGATAAATACAGTAAGTCAGAACAAAACAATTCATTCGGTGGAAGAAGGAGAACAACAGTAGAGACTGCTGCCTTGATCTTCTCTCGTAAATGAGCGACAGGACATGGTTTGAGCAACAGGAAGTGATGTATTACATTTCAGAATAAAATACTTTATTTATTTATTTCTTGTATTGCGTTTGTAGGCGTAGTCATAAATGATAGTTTGACAGCATTTTTGTACAAATAAATCCGTATAGAGCTAGGATTAGTCCGCCCGTGGTGATTTTATTTTGTAAATACGGAAGTTGTGCTCGTTCCTTTTCCTGTTGGTGCGACGTAATCTTCAAAAGTTGACTCCGGCACAGCTCCGGCGTCCGGCAGAAATAGAAAAATTTCTAATTTTGACGGACTGCCGTCCGCTCGCCGCCGCCGTGCGGAGCCAGTGTAAATTCTTTCATTGATTATAATGGGTGCGTATTTTCTGCGGAGGTCGGACCTGAGCGGGGCGGAGCCGGAACGCATGTAGTGTATTTTTGGCGTAAGGGTTAATAGGGATGCACGATATTGTATTTTTGACCAGTATCCGATATGTTAAAACGTATTTTGCTGATAATCGATACTTTTAATATATTTTCCTTTGTCAGAACATAGACCTCTTATTTAGACTTATTTGCTACAAAAATGTGTAATAGCTGTAAGAACTAATGCTAACAGGGCTAACACGATGCCCAAATTTCTGTGGTAAAAATCACCCAAGTGCTATCGGCCATTAGCTTCTCAATAACGTCGGAAATGACAGCTTGTAATTCTGGTAAGGCTATGTCGGAAAAATATCTGACTGGGGACGATGTAGCGAGGCTCAACTAGTACAAAAATCTTTGGAATCGGACATCCTCGTCAAAAAATATATATTTTCCACACCGCCGACATTGTGACTTCTTCCTCTCCGCCATGATCAGAATAGGTAGGTACGTGACATCACGAAGTGCTGGCGTGGGTTGTCATACAAAAACAATGTATTTTATATTGGCGAGTTATTTTGATGGAATGGCCGATGTCGGATATTTAACTTTATCACCAATATCGGCCAATACAGATACCATGCCTATATTATCA
>JBBPBX010003055.1:74985-85257 GCA_038048925.1 Garcialebias charrua | reverse complement strand
CCACCTCCACTGGGTCAACATGACACCCAAGGACAGAGCTGGATTTCTTGAGGATCTTGTTCAGTCTCTTCCTGTCAGCAGTAGAGATGCTGCTACCCCAACAGACCACTCCATAGAAGATGGCTGATGCCACCACAGCATCAAAGAAGGTCCTGAGAAGAGTCCCCTGCACACCGAAGGACCTGAGTCTCCTCAGTAGATGCAGTCTGCTCAGTCCTTTCTTATAGAGGGCAGCAGTGTGGTCAGTCCAGTCCAGCTTGTTGTTAAGATGAACACCCAGGTACTTGTAGGACCTCACAATCTCAATGTCCATTCCCTGAATGTTCACTGGCACAGCAGGAGACCGTTTGGACCTGCGAAAGTCCACCACAAGTTCTTTTGTTTTTCCGGTGTTGATCTGCAGACAGTTCCTCTGACACCACTCCACAAAGTTCTTAGTCAGTTCTCTGTACTCCCCATCATCTCCATCTTTGATGAGACCGACGATAGCAGAGTCATCTGAGAACTTCTGCAGGTGACAGCTGGCAGAGCTGTACTGAAAGTCAGCGGTGTAGAGGGTGAAGAGGAAGGGGGCAAGGACTGTTCCTTGTGGAGCCCCCACGCTGCAGACAACCGTGTCTGACTGACAACCCTGGATCCTCACATACTGTGGTCTTTTTGTGAGGTAATCCAGGATCCAGGTGATGAGCTGATGGTCCAAACCTGCGTTCTCCAGCTTATCTTTCAATATCACTGGTTGGATGGTATTGAAAGCACTAGAGAAATCAAAAAACATGATTCTCACTGTGCTCCCAGCAGTCTCCAGATGAGAAAGAGAGCTGTGAAGGAGGTAGATAATGGCATCCTCCACTCCAATGCCAGATTGGTAGGCAAACTGTAGTGGGTCCATAGATGGGCTCACCAGGGGGCGGAGGTGGGAAAGAATCAGCCTCTCCAAGGTCTTCATCAGGTGAGATGTCAATGCCACCGGCCTGTAGCTGTTGAGGTCTTTTGGATGTGGGGTCTTCGGGACTGGTACCACGCAAGATGTCTTCCACAGCTGTGGGACTTTCCCTAATCTCAAGCTGAGATTAAATATATACCCAGTCACATCACACAGCTCATCTGCACAGGTCCTGAGAAGTCTTGAGCTGATGCCATCTGGACCTGCAGCCTTCCTGGTCTTTATCCTCCTGAGCTCATTTCTCACCTGGGGTGCTGTAAATGTCAGGCTGGATTGGGGGGGCGGGGTGGTTATGCTGGAATGTACGTCAGCAGGAGACATGTTTGGAGGTGAGTTCTTATTGAGAGGGAGCGGGGTGAATGTGGGAGAGGTTAGAGGAAAGTGTGTCGGTCTTGTCGGACAGGGAGGCGTCAGCAGTGGTGCCTGTGTAGTGGGAGGAGCAGGAGAGTTATCAAACCTATTGAAAAATAGATTGAGTTCATTCACCCACTTCTGGTTCCCACACTCCTGGGAGACAGGAGACAGTCAACATGTTATAAACGTTAGCTCAACATGTTATATGCATTAACTTAACATTTTATACAAATTAGCTTGACATTTTAAACATGTTACTTTAACATGTTATACATGCTAGCAGAAATGTGCAAAACAAAGTTATATGCTTGTGTTTCTAAGTCTTTAAGGTTCAGTCTAGTTCTGGAAACACAATAAAAAAATGTTTAAAAAAAAGTTTTGTGCAAAATGTTTAATTTCATTTCCATAAATCTCATTGATAAATTGCTGCATTTTATTTAAAACAATCTTTTAATTAATTAATTTATTTTTAGTTTGTTTATTTTTTGACTACGGTCTTTGGGGACCTGATGGAGATTTTACACCTTCGGGCCTTAAGTTGCCCACACCTGTATTAGACAGTACTTTTGACATAAATATTTGAGTGTTTCTGCCAGAAGTATTATTATTATTATTATTATTTTCATTCAACCTTTAGTTAGACAGGTTAATCCCATTGAGCCTCAGGGACTCATTTACAAATTGGAGATGTTTTAGGAATAAAAAGAGAAAGATGTTAGCGAACCCCTTTGGCATCAGCTCCACTTGGACTAGCCATTAGCTCATCCATCTTGTCAGAATAAAACTATATCTTGTCCAATGGAAGACATTCCAAAACAATCTGCAACAGGTACTGTAGATCTTAATTGTTCATTAGCTTTCCACAGAAGGGCAATAAAATTAATTAAATAAAAATAAATGTATTGTTTCTTTAACTACAAATGTAATTTATGGTTTAATTTATTCATTAGCTTGTTCTATGATTATTGATGAGCTGTTGAAACCACAGTTCTTTTTATTTATTTATTTGTTTTAAAGGGTCCTTGATTATTTTAGCTGGACAATGCAAAACGACTTTGTGTCCAAAGTGTAACATCATGACTATGAAGCCAAAGCGTCCAGCTGCTAAACTGACCTGCCTGCAGTCCAGACATGTAACCCACTAAAAACATCTGGCATGCTAAAAAAAAATCACAAAGAGAACGAGACCTCAAAGTGCTGCGTAGATTGAAGCTTTTTTCAAACGAGTGTGGGAAAAAAGGAGAGTTCACCTTCAAAAAATTTTTTTTCTCATGATTTGAATTCACGCAAATAATTTTCTCATTGCAGTATTGCTTATCATGTGATCGAGAGCAGTGCAGAACATAACTTCTCTAATTCATTTCATAAATTCAAAGCTCACAAAGTCTCCTAATAAATTCTGTCTGAACACTAATATTCATAATTAGAAAAATGTGTATCATGCAGAAAGTTTTAGATGAGTTCCACCGCAGGCTTGTGAAATAAACACCAAAGTAATAAAGCGAGTCTCAGCGTGAGACAAGCGGCTGAAAGACGAGTTGGAGCAGAAAGCCAAGCAGAGGTTCTGACCAACAACAGGAGACACATGAAAGAGTCCAGCTCGTCTGCTGTCCTTCATTAGGACTTGTCCGGGATGCAGCTGGATGTACTTACCTTTAATAGTGTTGATAATTAGCCCTGCCATTCTACATTCTCCTGACATAAACACACTGCCACTCACACACACACACACACACACGCTCACCGTCGGGTTTATTACTTGGACGGGAATCATTATCGGGGATAATTTGAAAGCAATTTTGAGGCTCACCTATTAGCTCTGTTTTGGTTCCTTCTGGTCATTAGCTGAGCTGTCAGGAAGATTGAATATTACACATTTTGAGGGGGGTCCCTGACTCCAGGTGTCAAGAGGGGTTAGGTAGAGCAAACGCAATGACAGACCATCACACACAAAGCCACTGCCCATGAACTGGACCAACATTTGTGTTTCTTCTTGAGAAATGCGTTTCGTCAGTAACTCTGCTGGTTTGTGTGTTTATTGTTGAGGGGAGGGGTTGATGAGTCCGGCATGCGATAATTCAGGGTTCTGATCTTCCGGTTGTTCCCAAGCTCCTGGAGGAAGTTTCGCATGTCTCATCTTGGTTTTGTCTTTGTTTTTGTCCTTCTTGGTGTGAAAGATTAATCACTGTTTCAGGTGCTAGAGAGACAGTGGAATAACAAAAAAGAGCCTAATTATGAAACCGAGGTGCGCCCATTGTCAGCGGAAGTCTTCCTCTTTGTGGGATTAATTATGAAGCTGCTTTTTACCTGCTGATTTTATTAAACCCTTTCATGGCTCGGCTTCCATCTATTCACTGGGCATTAATATGCAGATCAAAAAAGGAGACAGATTTTCTCTGGCAAACACCGAGGTCATGCTTCGAATTAGCATATTACTAATCTACATAAAACTCCTTCAAAGACACAGTGTTATTAGTGTCACTGCTCTGGGCGCAGTTACACGTCAGCTGAAGCGTGACAAGGTTGAGTGGGCTTGTTATTTCAAATGTAACACTATTAACTTCACACCGGGACATTCCATGGTATGAGAGCTTGCATACGTTTTGCCAAAACGACGCCATATTCACGCTCTGTGATTTACACCTCTTGTATCAAATATCGTCCCGTTTTAGACTCGCTCATCTGTTTCGGCTCCGAGTCTTAAAGAATGAAACTAAAAGACAGAGCAAGATGCTTTTTGCAATTGTGTAATTAAGGCTTGCAGTACAGGAGGCCTATGAACAAACTGCTTGAGTGTTGGTATTTACAAACTGAATGCAAATGTCACCGTCTCCATAGATCGTCTCCGTCCCTCCTGCTGACTTCTTCAGACTGTTTTGTATTCTCTCTGCACTTTAAGGTAAAGCCACAGAAAATTAAATCATGGAATCATTACTGAGAAAGGTCAAGGTATAAATATTTAATATATGATATTTTGTGTGTGAGATTGGGTTTGTGCACGGTGGGGTTAAGGCTGTGGGAATATGTTTCCCATCAGGCTACTGTGTCTTTATCTTGGCTGAGCGACTTCAACGTCGTCTGATGAGCCAAACTAAAATGGTGGCAGCTCTTTGTAATCGCTCGCTCCAGCTGTTTCACATAACTTAATCCTTTTTACCACTTTCAGGCAGATCAATAAGGTTCCGTACCTGCTGGTCCGGCTAATAAAACAGTCGTGTAACACAAGTCTCCATAGCCAGTCCCGGGGTGCAGAGGCCCACTGGTCTGCCTCTCCACACCCTTTCCTTTCTTAATGATCAGGATTAGAGAGGCTGGGGCCTCTACTGTAGGAGGAAGCAGCTGCTTCCATGCTCATTATAACCTCACAACTCCGCAGAGTGGTAACAGCTGGAACACACGTTCCAGAAGGAGAAACTCCAGATACTATGAAGATCTCATGTGGCAATGAGCATTCCACTGCGAGCGGTGAGCTGCAGCGTTGCATGACGAGCAGATGACGAGGCGAGCGGAGGTGGACCAACAGATGCATTAACAGAACTGTCTTTTCTTTTTCTGTGTGTGTGTGTGTAGCTTTGTTGATGACCACTCACTGTAAATTCTGCTCAACGTTCTGGTATATTCATGTCAGCTCATAATTACCTGCTTTTCTGCTTGCAGATGAAGAGGTGGGTTCTCTGTGAAATGACAGAATGTTACTTAATAGATCAATTTAATCAAAGGGCTGTGGTTAAATGACAACTGTTATCTCCAGCAGACGATATTGGCTCCTGATGATAATGACAAGATGAGGTAGACTAATGAAAGGAGTGGCAAAGTGCACTGATAAGGACACCAATGCTGCTTTAATGACTTGATGATCCTTTGCATTTATGATGAGACCTCATCTGCAGTGAAATTATAAAAAATCTTTGCAATTTAGGGCGCATTCACACCAGCCCTGTTCCGCTTTAATCAAACGCTAGTTTGTTTGCCTAGAACAGGGGTCTGCAACTTTTATGATCAAAAGAGCCATTTTACGCCTTCATTCACTAAATAAAAGTGATCAGAGCCGCAACAACCTGCTGTGATTATCAACTGGTGGCCCGAGGGCCACTTTAGGTTTGTTGGAGGAGGATTTGTGGCCATTAGGGGTGACGTTATAAAGCTAAAATGTCTAATAATTTAGATTTTTACAATTTAAGACAAATGTAAAGACCAGATTCTTGTGAAAGGGGGTGGGTAGTTTTTAATTAATAAAAACTATGAACTATGCAGACCTATGCATTTTTTATTGTGGAAAAAACAAGTACCGGTACAGAAATAAAGCATTAAATTGAAGTATGTTTTACTCCTTGTACATGTTCCAGCAAAATCAATGACAGGAAAAGAGTTAACTAGTCCTATTTTTAATCATTAATGTAACAACCAATAAAATTCAGTTTTATGTCAGTTTTGGTCAAAGCTTGAAAGAGCCGCTGCAGAGGAACCAAAGAGCCGCATGTGGCTCCAGAGCTGCAGGTTGCAGACCCCTGGCCTAGAAAGTCCAGTTTGTTTGGGGGAGGTGTGAATGCGTAATCAAACTCTGATGTAGACCAAAAAAGTGAACTCTGCTCCGCCTAAATACCTACTGTAGGTCAAGTCATTCAGTCATTCACTGAATGACTTGGTAAATGTGTCAGGACTCCTTAAATGTGTCCTTTTTGCAGATGATACCACATTTTTTTGTTTGGGTAAAGATATAGAACAAATGTTGGAATTGATAAAGACAGAATTTGTCAAAATACAAACTTGGTTTAAACGTAATCACTTATCATTAAATCTAAATAAAACTAATTACCGTACATGATATTCAGTAATTTAAAAAACGGTTGATTTTCCATTTAAAATTGAAGGTGTTGAGATTAGTGCGTGAGGTAAAGTTTTTGGGTGTTATTATTGATGACAAACTGACATGGAAACAACACATAAATTCTGTAAGAATAAAAATAGCTACAGTACATCTACCATCTCATCATCATCATGATGTTTGTAAAGGACATAATGAGCCATGTTATTGAGCCGTTTACATATATATGTAATTTATCATTTTCAACAGGAATATTTCCAGATAATATGAAAGTAGCTAAGGTAGTTCCTCTTTTTAAAAATGGTGATAAATGTGTGTTCAACAATTATAGACCTATATCCTTGTTACCACAGTTTTCAAAAATTCTTGAAAAACTATTTGTAAACAGACTAGATCAATTTATAGATAAACAAAATATTCTAAGCAACAGTCAGTATGGGTTTAGAGCAAAAAACTCTACATCAATGGCTCTCATGGAATTAATGGAACAAATAACTACTGCTGTCGATCAAAAACAATATTGTATCAGTATTTTTGTTGATTTAAAAAAAGCATTTGATACTATTGATCACACCATTCTCCTTGAAAAACTGAACAAATATGGTATTAGAGGACCAGCATTACAGTGGGTATCTAGCTACTTGAAAGATAGGAAACAATTTGTACAAATAAATGATGTAAGATCTGACCTCTGTAATATCACATGTGGAGTTCCCCAAGGCTCTGTACTTGGACCAAAGCTATTTATTTTATATGTGAATGACTTGGTAAATGTGTCAGGACTCCTTAAATGTGTACTTTTTGCTGATGATACCACATTTTTCTGTTTAGGTGAAGATATAGAACAAATGTTGGAATTGATAAAGACAGAATTTGTCAAGATACAAACTTGGTTTAAAATCAATAAATTATCATTAAATCTAGAAAAAACTAATTACATGATATTCAGTAATAAAAAGAAAACTGTTGATGTTCCACTCAAAATTCAGGGTGTCTAGTGAGTGAGGTGAAGTTTTTGGGTGTTATCAATGATGACAAACTGACATGGAAACATCATGTAAATTCTGTAAGAATAAAAATAGCTAAATCGATTGCAGTACTGTACAAAGTTGGGGACTTATTAAAGGATAACGATCTGTATTTGTTGTATAACACAATCATTGTTCCACACTTAATCTATTGTGTTGATGTTTGGTGGGAAGTGTGTAAAACAATCACAAAGCCTATTTTTGTTTTACAGAAAAGAGCTGTAAGAATTATCACTAGAAAACATTAGTTGTCATCCATCAAGTACATTATTTTATCAACTGAAGTTATTGAAGTTCCATGATTTGGTAGATTATAATATTTTATCAGTTATGTATAGGGCTCAGAATAACCCATTACCTTTAAATATCCAAATGCATTTTGTTAAAAGACAAAGTTGTTATAATCTTAAGGGGACAGAGATATTTGTAAAACTAAAATTCAGAACTAGTTTGAAGGGACGGTCTACCTCAATCCAGGATATTGGATTATGGAATGATTTGGAGAATGAAGTTAAAAAAGCCAAGTCAATGTGTACATTTAAGAAAATGATCAAAACTGAATTGTTAAAAAAAAAAGAAGTACAATAGTTTAATGTGTATTGCATTAGAGTTAAAAATTTAGAAAGTTATTCATTTTATTCTGTTACTGAAGATTATTTTTGATTGAACTAACTGTTTGAAAAAAGGGGCAGATATAATAAGATTTTTTCTTCTTTTTGCTACCTTTCATTTTTTTATATTTTGTATGTTATCGTTCATGGGATTGTTTTGCATTGTATTTTTAAAATGAACAAATTTTATGAATAAAACAAATTAAAAAAGCTGTCCCTAAAGAGAAAACACAAACATTCTCTCTACATATCATGTTCTCAAATAGTTGTGTTTTACTGAGAAAACGTTCATCAGTTTTTGATGCACACGGAGCTGCTCTGTTTGTAGTTTATGCAGAGGAAGCTGTAGAGTAAGTTCATGCAGCACAAAAGTGATGATGAAAAAAGTTGTTTTGATTAAAACCAAAAGACTTGTTTATTTCCAGCTCTTAGGCGCTTGTTTGTCATTTCCTGTTAGAACTTTACTCACCACCATGACTTCATCAAGTGTTTTGTTAACCGGGTCAGTGTTAGTAAAATGTTATGGTTTGACATCATATTATGCTCCATTTGCCTCCCAAGTCCAAATTCTGGAAGTCAAGGGGCTATCCATGCGAGTAAGGTGTTTTGTTAGTATGCAGATGTTTTTTTTTTCATTCATTCAACCTTTGTTTAAACAGATAAATCACATTGAGCCTCGAAGACTCATTCACAAGTGAGATCTGTTGGACAGACAATAAAAGTGGTGAAAAATGACACATAGGGTTTGGAGACAAAAAAAATCCTAACACATTTTTGTTTTCTGCATGCAAATCAAAAATGTGATAATGAAAAAAAGTCTCGCACACAAGCACATAATGACGCCGACATTACGCAGAAGGGGGAGGGGAGACTCAAAGGCGGGTACTCTGGGGCAGGGGAGGGCTGCCGACCACAGCCAGAAACGAAGCCAGAGTTCTGAAATGATGACAGAATGTTTATTCAGCTGGGCTCCACTGACGTCCATGGAGTAGCAGATTTGGGAGTGGGAGAGCGTCAAGTTTACAAAACATCACAGGCGTGTTGAGATAAGATGGCCTATCAAGGCCAGTCGGGGAGCCAAATGTCAGATAAACACGACTGTTTTTGAAGACAGGCAGAGCTTTAATGACATCTACCTTCAGTCTGTGTCGGTCCACTCGCTTCAGAAATGTCCAAATTAAAATGACCGTACCAATGGAACGTGCCTCAGAAAATCCCCAAGATGTAATCCATTCAGCCAAAAGTCTGGTTTCTCGAGACATGAACCAAGCCATCATGTAAGGCAGGCAGCCTGACCAGGTCCAGATTAGCTGCCGTCTTCCTTGTGTGTTGATAGACCAGGAACCAGCCGAATCCAAAAAGCAGGAACCAGTTATCATAAATCCAATTAAATATGCGTCCTTAAGATCCACAGATGACAGCAGAGATAGACACGTCATCAAGTCTTCCAAGTCGATGAGATATCCAGCTGTGTGCATGCCAACAGGGCAAATCGGCTCGCCTACAGCCTGTCTTCTCTTTAAAGAAATGTTATCAGTTGTGTTGAGAGACCAACTGACCAAATTGAAGTCCATAGTTATGATTCAGAAGATTTTGTAGAAGAGAGGCTCTCAGACAGTTTCACAGACAAGACAAAGCAAAACAAATCAAAGCGGAGACCAAGAGGAGACGTGCCGCCCTTGAGGGAGAGCAGTGGTTTATTTTTATTTTTTTTATTGTTTTAGCCTATTGTCCACATGGAAACTGTGTTGTAGGAACCTAATTATTTAAAGTCCAACACCCACCATGTTTTCAAATTACATCGCCATTAATATTTATTAGTTTATTTAAAAATAATACAGGAGCGTTTATTTATATTGTAGAGAAATAACGCTAAATGTGTTATTTCATGATTTATAGCAGATTTTAGCAGAAGCTCCAGGAAAAATCTGCTCCTCTCCATATATGGGCATTCACATGGGCATTCACGTCACTAAAGTGACGCCTTGGAGTTACAGGCGGAGTTATAATAAGCATTCATCAACTTCCATGACCGCTGCTCTGAGCGAGGAAAAGAAAAAGCGAAGCATTTTTAAATATTCCCTAAAGCTGCCTGTTGATTAATCCTGCTGTCGCTCACTCATGTCTATCATATTCTGAGCGAGCATCCACGTAGACATACTAGTTTAATTCGCTTGATCGCGACAAATTCATTCATTTCCGCATCGGCTTTTTATTCTCTCCCCCCGTGACCAGACAGGTCGGGAGTACAGAAAGGCAGCCGCGCAGCGGAGCTCTGCGCGTGCTCCCCCGTGCTCCCCCGTGCTCCCCGCAACAAGGCTGGGACGGAGCAGAGCCCTGACACGCATTCGGAACTTCAAAGGTGACCAGCGGAACGAGGAGCCAGAGACGCGCGCGGCTCGCTCCTCTGGGCAGGATGAATGAGAGCAGCAACGGTCCGCAGCGGTGTTATAAAATAAATAATAAATAAAATCAGAGCGCTGGTCCATATGTACACACAAATACCAGGAA